>JAQZBX010039739.1:0-22920 GCA_029593785.1 Cabassous unicinctus
AATACCCTGACTGATACAACTTCCTTGGAAGCATATAAAGATAGTCTCACCTCCTGCAATGGGAGGACAGAGAAAGCTAAGGAACAAGCACTGAGTTCATCGTTAGAGTAGCAGAACTTCAAAGAAAGTTAAATTCCCATCCAAGGAAGGTCTGCAATGCCAATATCAGAACCCTGATTAAGAAAGAATGTGATCCTGGTACACAGGATAGAAAAATCTGGGTTGATGCACTTGAAAATATTGAATCCTGAGATTCTCCTAAGTACTCTGAGCCTGAAGAAATAGCCCAGTCTATTAAAGACTAGCACTTCTTCTTTGCTTGAGGGTAATGCAGAGGCCTCTCCCTAGCAAGACAAAACATGTGTCCTTCCAACTATGTCCCCACCTCCCCCCTTGGTCAGGAGGCAAATAACTAGGATAAAGTCAGAACATAATCCAGCTAGAGACATGCCAGATCTAATAAAGGAGGAAAGGGGGTATACCCCGAAGGGCCTGCAGCTATAGCTATTATGAAATGGTAGGGGCTGGGAGAAAACACATGGGAATAGATTCTAAGGATCCTTGATCAGGAGGGATGAACATAAGGTTGGATAAGGAAGAGCTAATCAGTTTGGGAGCACTCTCCCAGGAAACAAGATCTAATACACTGGCAAGGACTTTAAAAGATGATGTGAACACACTACTAGAGTAACTCTTAGAAACATGGTAAAAATTATGGCCTACACAAAGTGAGCTAGATATGCCAGAATTTCTATAATAAATGGTAGAAGAATTAAAAGACTCCGAATGGGGCCATAATAAAATGAATATGCTACATAAGGCAAGAAAACCAACTAGAGGACTAAGCTCCAGAGGAGAACTGGAAGGATACATTTATCAAGGTAATAAGAAGTGCACTGATGAAAGGGACACCAGTATCACTAACAAGTTCTGTGATGGCAGCTCTACTCTGCTGGTCAGAGCTGACAGTTGAAGATGCTATTACAGAACTGTACTCACAAATAGCAGTGGGGGGTTGCTAGGCCCCTGAAGCATAAAAGACCAGATGCCAGAAGCAAGATGGATGCAATTTTGATGAGGGATAAAGTCAGAAGGGCAGCCAGGGGGGTCATGGAGATGGTTAATAGTACATGGCATCCCTGGAGTTGGGGGTGAAATAGTTGGGCAGGTAATAAGAACACTAGTCAAGATGCATAATCAAAAGAAATCAAGGATAGATGAAATGATAACTTGCAAAGTTAAGAAATCACAGCTGAGGCAATCCCCCCCCCGCAAAAAAAATTCACAATTCCTTGCCCATTTTCCAGATCTGAACCAAGTTTTAGACCCAGAATACACTGACTGAAGGAGAGGAAAAATATGGCCTGCATAATACCATTCAAGTGTACATAATTACCCTGGAGGCAACTTCAGGCAAACAGAGTTTAGCAGCCTTGCTGAATTAGCAAGATGGGGATTAGAATTTGGCAGGCTGAGAGGGCTGAAAATCCCAGGGCAGTATTCTAGAAAAGAGGAAGATAAGAAGAAAAAGAAAAATGCTCCAGAAATCTGTATAGGCGTCACTTTGAGTCTGTGCTGAGTACTAGGCTATGAATGCATAGAGTGAAGCTCTATAAGGCCAGGCAAAGATTAGAGAGTTTTTAGCTGAAGCATTCCCAGAGCTCATATGACAAGGAGACGTCTGAGCTCCAACCAGCCAGATACAAAAGTATTTGATGATCACACATTGCATTAAGTAGAGACCCCAGAGGGTAAATGCCTTAGTAAATGCCATAATTCTCATAGTTCATTAGCCCCTTCTTCCTTGCCATGCTTTTTTCAAATTTTGTATTTTAAAATAATTTTAAACTTATAAGATAGTTGCAAAAATAATACAAACTCCATACAGAGAACTCTAAAATACTCCCAATCACTCTCCATCCCCACCCCTGATATCTAGATCCACCAAATTTATCTTTTTGCCACCTTTCTGTTATCATTCTATTATCTTTCTTCTCTGTCTATCTATCTATCTATCTATCCACCCACCCAACTACCTATCTATTTTCTGAACATTAGAGAGCAGATTGTATACATTATACACCTTGAACACATAATACTGCCATATGTACAATTCCTATGAACAAGGAATTCACTTATGCAATCACCCTAGGTGCAGTTATTAAGTTTAAAAATTTAACATTAATGTAAAGCTAATATTTTATATTCCAATTTTTTCTTGTCCCAATATCATCCTTTCGAGTTGTTTCTCCTCCACTCTTAGATCCCATCTGGGATTATGTATTGCTTTTAATTGTCATTATTTCCTATTTTTAACAAATCATTTTTATTGATACATATTAATAAATCACAAATCCATCCATAGTGTACAATCAATGGTATTTGGTATAATCACATCATTGTGCATTCATCACTTAAATCATTATTAGAACATTTTCATTATTCCAATAATAATAATAATAATAATACTAAACAAAAAACAGACAAAAAAAAAATTCGTCACCTCTTGATCTCTCTATGCTTCCCCTGCCATTAATAGCTGCTATTCTGTTTGTTCTCTCTAGTTTATTTGTATTTATATTTTGTAAAAACAGCCTTATACATGCAATATTACCCTTATTAGTATTTCACATGAGTTTCACTATATTATACAGTCCCATGTTAAATTTTTAAACTTTTCTTCTAGTAATATACATGTTCTTAGACTTTCCCTTTCAACCACTATCATACCCATATAATAGTTCTGCTGGTTACAAATACTATACTGTGCTGTCACCATTTCTATTCATATACAAAGATTTACAAACAACCTTTTTACCAAGTCTGCACAAATTAACCATTTTTCCATTCTATTTACCTTCATTCTATTTTCCATTCTATTCAGTTTTCCATTCTATTTACCTTCATTCTATTTTCTGGTAATCTATATTCTAGTTATTAATTCCATGAGTTTACACAATATATTTAGTTCATAATAGCTCCATCATACAGAATTTGTCCTTTTGTGTCTGGCTTGCTTCGCTCAACATAATGTCCTCCAGGTTCATCCATGTTGTCATAGATTTCATTTCTTCTTACCACAGCATAATATTTCATTGGGTGTATACATCACAGTTTGTTTATCCATCCATCAGTTCATGGACACCTGGGTTGTTTCCATCTTTTGGCAATTATGAATAATGCCACTATGAACTTCGGTGTGCAGATGTCTGTTCATGTCACTGCTCTCAGTTCTTCTGGGTATATACCTGGTAGTGGTATTGTGGGGTCACATGGCAAGTCTATATTCAACTTCCTTAGGAACTGCCAAACAGTCCTCCACAGTGGCTGTACCATTCTACATTGCCACCAACAGTGAATAAGTGTTCCTATCTCTTCACATCCTCTCCAACACTTGGGTTTTCTGACTCTTTAATAGTGGTCATTCTAATAAGTGTGAAATGATATCTCATTGTAGTTTTGATTTGTATTTCCCTAATTGCTAGTGATATTGAACAGTTTTTTATGTGGTTTTTTGCCATTTGTGTTTCTTCTTTGGATAATTGTCTATTCAAGGCTTTTGCCCATTTTTTTAATCAGGTAGTTTGTCTTTTTATTGTTGAGTTGTAGATTCTCTTTCTGTATCATGGATACAAACCCTTATCAGACATATGATTTCCAAACATTTTCTCCCATTGAGTCGGCTGGCTTTTCACCCTTTTGACAAAGTTCTTGTAGGTGCCAAAGTGTTTAATTTTGAGGAGGTCCCATTGATCTATTTTTTCTTTTGTTGCTCATGCTTTGGTGTAAGGTTTAAGAAACTACCACCTATCACAAGACCTTGAAGATGTTTTCCTACATTTTCTTCTAGGAGTTTTATGGTTGTTGCTTTTATATTTAGGTCCTCAATCTATTTTGAGTTAATTTGTGTATAAGGTATGAGATAGGGGTCCTCTTTCTTTCTTTTAGATATGGATATCCAGTTCTCCCAGCACCATTTGTTGAGTAGACTGTTCTGGCCCAGCTGGGAGGGCTTGATGGCCTTGTCAAAAATCACTTGACTGTAGATGTGAGGATCTATTTCATAGTTCTTGACTCAGTTCTATTGGTTGATCTGTCTGTCTTTGGCCAGTACCCTGCTCTTTTTACCACTGTAGCTAAGTAGTATGCTTTAAAATCAGGAAGTAAGAGTCCTCCAACTTCACTCTTTTTTAAGATCTTTTTGGCTATTCAGTACCCCTTACCCTTCCAAATAAATTTGATAATTGGCTTTTCCACTTCTACAGATAGGGTTGTTGGGATTTTTATTAGGATTGCATTGAATCTATAAATCGGTTTGGGAAGAATTGACATCTTAACAATATTTAGTCTTCCAGTCCATGAACACAGAATGTCCTTCTATTTATTTAAGTCTTTTTCAGTTTCTTTTAGCAATGTTTTGTAATTTTCTGACTACAGGTCCTTTATGTCCTTGGTTAACTTTATTCCTAAATATTTGGTTCTTTTAATCACTATTGTAAGTGGAATTAATTTTTCTGATTTCCTCCTCAGATTTTATATCAGTACATTAACCATGGTTAGTAGTAATGTTCAATATTGTGCATCAATTGTAACAAATGTACCATCTGCATTTAAGTGTTATTAATAAGGGAGAGGGGAAAGGTGGGAGGGCATTGGGTATATGGGAATCTTCTATATTCTCTATGTGACTTTTCTGTAACCTAAAGCTTTTTGAAGATAAAATGAAAAAATAAGACACTAAGGGAATATACAGACGAAAATGTCACTGTACATACAAGACAACAGATATTATAGTGATTAAAGACACAATGTCTAAAAAAATTTTTTATTATTTCAATTTTTTATTTTTTGTATTTTATTTGTTATTTTAAAACTATTATTATTTTATTTTCTTATTAAATATAATTGGTCATTTTGTTGGCTTTGTTTTTGGAGAAATTTTGGATCACAGAAGGATCACAACTGTGGCAGGGGAGGATCACTGGTGTGGGGTGTTGGTGATGGGGGGATGCATGGGAAGGGGTCCAACTGGGGCATGCCTCTAAGGCATATAAATATGTTCAAGTATTCATGGGACATTATCTTGGTGGGTGGAGACCCACACAATAACCAAAAGAATATTGAATTCCCATTCTAGGGAGTTCAGCTACATTCTCTCATAGGATGGCAAGAATCCCCCAAGTACAAGGGCAGTGCCTAGTAAAGGAAGACAGACCATTACACCAGGCCCTTGATATTGATGATTGCACATATGAACCTTTTCTTGTGAAATTGAAACATAGCCTAGTATTATAGGGTGCCTAAGAGTTACCTCCTGAAAGCCTCCTTGTTGTTCAAATGTTGCCTCTCTCTAAGCCAAACTCAGCATATAAATGCACTACCTTCCCCCCAGCATGGGGCATGACTCCCAGGGATGAGCCTCCCTGGAATAGAGGGATTATTACCAAGCACCAGCTAGCACTACATCTGGAAAATAACCTTGACCAAAAGGGGGAAATATTAAATACAAATGAGTTTTTATGGCTAAGAGATTTCAAAGTGAGTTGGGAGGTCATTCCAGAGGTTACACTTATGCATGTCTCAGCAGGATCTCATTGACTGCCACAGTAAACAGTGCCTCAAATAGTGTGGCTCCTGAGTGTCTAGAGACATCTAGACACTATAAGCAGGGTAGACAAGTTCAGGAATTTGGCACCCTGTCAGTGGGCCTTACTTTGGAATTTATGCTCTCCAGTGTAACAGAGTTAGACTCATTTATAGTTTCCCTACACATGGCTTTTCTGCCCCTTTTATCTGAACCTATAACTAGAGCTATACTTGTTAAATATATGTCCCAGAGACTTAAATCTTTGGACTGTCCATGTACCAATTGGGCCCTGAATCTCAACAGAGTTGCAACACCTACTCTCCAGTTGATTGGACTTACCCAGGACAACTAACAAGGAGATGATGAGGGACAACACCCATCCCAAGGAACAGAGTGTCTGCAACTGCAAGCAAGATAGTTCTATACATCTGCCCCATGGAACCTAAACCCCCTCTCATTTAGAAACAGAATGGTCATCACCATCCCAAAATTCTCAAGATTGGGGAATGAACAATGGACTAAAGTAGACTTATTATTATTCTATTACAGACTTATTATTCTAGCAATAGAAGAAATTTTATCATTGATATAAAGGCAGTGGCTATCAGAGGTTCTGAGGAATGGGAGAGGAAAGAATAGGTGCAATTTGGGGGCATTTTTGGGACATTGGAATTGTCCTGCATGACATTGCAATGATGGATACAGGCCATTATATATTTTGTCATAACCTAAAAAATTGTGTGGGACAGAGTTTAAACTATAATGTAAACTATAGTCCACGGTTAGTAGTAATGCTTCAACATGTGTTCATCAATTGTAACAAATGTAGTACACTAATGAAGGATGTCGTGAATGTGGGGAAGTGTGGGAGGGAGAGGAAGCAGGGCATATGGAAATCCCCTATATTTTTTATGTAACATTTTTGTAATCTAAAGCTTCTTTAAAAATAAATAAAAAATAAAAAATAAAAACAAGCAAACAAAACAAAGCAAAAAACTTAAAATGCAATTGGGATCATTGGTTCCTGAGGTGAAAGGGGCCAAGGGGCAGCTTTCAATCACCAAAGACAGGTAGTGCATATTTACTTATAATGGACAGCAGAATAAAAGCAGTAATCATTAGTCAAAAAAAAAAAAAGAAAAAGAAAAAGAAAAGCTATTGATTTTTGCATATTAATCTTATACCCCACCGCTTTGCCGAAATCATCTTTTAGATATACTTTCTTCATTATGGATTTTTCAGGATTTTCTAGATATAGGCTCATATCATCAACGAATAGTGAAAGTTTTACTTCTTCCTTTCCTATTTGGATGTCTTTTACTTCTTTATCTAGCCTAATTTGTTTAGCTAGAACTTCTAGCACAATATTGAATAACAGTAGTGGTAGTAGGCATACTTGCCTTGTTCCTGATCTCAATGGGAAAATTTTCAGTCTTTCACCATTGAGTACAATACTAGCTGAAGGTTTTTTATATATGCACTTTACCATATTGAGAAAGATTCCTTCTATTCCTATCTTTTGGAGTGTTCTTTATCAGGAAAAGATGCTGTATTTTGTCAAACGCCTTTTCTGCATTAATTGAGAGGATCATGTGCTTTTTCCTCTTCAATTTATTAATGTGGGTATTATACTAATTGGTTTTCTTGTGTTGAACCACTCTTGCATAAAACCCACTTGATTGTGGTGTATAATTCTTTTAATGTGCTTCTGGATTTGGTTTTCAAGCATTTTATTGAGGATATTTGCATCTATAATCATTAGAGGAATTGGTCTGTAATTTTCTGTTTTCATAGTACCTTTATCTGATTTTGGTATTAGGATGATGTTGGCTTCATAGAATGAGTTTGGTAGTGTTCTTTCCTGTTCAAATTTTTGGAAGAGCTTGAGTAAGATTGATATTAGATCATCTTTGAATGATTGGTAGAATTCACCTGTGAAGCCACCTGGTCCTGGGATTTTCATCTTTGGGAGGTTTTTGAAGAATGTTTAAATCTCTTTTCCTGTGACTTTTTTTTTTTTTTTTAAAGATATTTAGATTACATAAAATGTTATATTAAAAAATATACGGGATTCCCATATGCCTCACTCCCCAGACCTCCCACTTTTCCCCACATTAACAGCTTCTTTCATTAGTTTGGTAAATTTGTTGCAATTGATGAACACATTTTGGAGCATTGACAATAAGCATGGATTATAAATTAGATTGTAGTTGACACTCTCTCCCACTCAATTCTGTAGATTATGGTAGGATATATAATGGCCTATATCTGTGATTGCGATGTCATTCAGGTCAATTCCAAGTCCTGAAAATGTCCCCATATTACACCTCTTTTTCCCTCTCCCTGACTTCAGCACCTCTAGTGGCCACAGTTTCCACATCAATGATATAATTTCTTGTACTGCTGGAATTACAGTAAGTTTATAGTAGAATACCAGTAAGTCTACTCTAGTCCATATTTTATTCCCCAATCTTGAGGATTCTGGGATGGTGATGCCCACTTCACCTCTAATTGAGTGGGGACTTCGATCCCATATGGCTGATGGATGGGACTTTCTTGCTTGCAGTTGTAGACTCTCTCGGTTCCTTGGTGTAGTGGTTGTCTATGTGACTGATTTTTTAAAGTCTTCTATTTCTTCTAGGGTCAGTGTAGGTGGTTTGTGTGTTTCTAGGAATTTGTCCATTTCGTCTACATTCTCTAGTTTTTTTGGTGTACAGTTGTTCATAGTATCCTCTTATGACCTCTCTTATTTCTGCAGAGTCATTGGTAATGTTCCCCTCTCTCATTTCTGATTTCATTTATTTGCATCCTCTCTCTTTTTCTCTTTGTCAGTCTAGCTAAGGGTTTGTCAATTTTGTTGATCTTCTCAAAGAACCAACTTTTGGTTTTTTTGATTCTTGATTCTCTCTATTGCTTTTTTGTTCTCGATTTCATTTATTTCTTCTGTTCTGATCTTTACTATTTCTTTCCTTCGACTTGGTTTGGGATTAGTTTGATGTTCTTTTTCTAGTTCCTCTAGGTGTGCAGTTATATCTTCAAGTTTAGCTCTTTCTTCTTTTTTAATGTAAGCATTGAGGGCTATACATTTCCCTCAGCACTGCCTTTGCAGTGTCCCATAGCTTTTTCATATGTTGTGTTCTCATTTTCATTTGTCTCAAGATATTTGTTGAATTCTCTTGCAATTTCTTTTTTGACCCACAGATTATTTAAGAGCATGCTGTTTAATTTCCATATATTTATGAATTTTCCCTTTTCCATCCATTATTGATTTCCAGCTTCATTCTGCTATGATCAGAGTTCTGGGAAGATGACGTTGGAGTAGGCAGGCAGGGTTCAACTCTCTCTCAAAAAAAAAAAAAAAAGGAGAACGGGCCAAAAGCTGTCTGAAAGACTGCTTTTGGGGTCAGCAGACCAGGACAATGCTGTGCTACTCCCAGGTAGGCAAGGGACAGAGAGACAAAGAACCTGAAACAACAAATGTGAGCAGTTGGAAAGGGCTCCCATCCCCCACCCTCAAGACATTAAGCCTGGATAAAACCCCTGGTTCACTAATATTGGATAAAATAGTTTTAAATGTAAAACTCTTAAAAGGGATGAAGAAGGTCATTATATATTAATAAAAGTGGCAATTCACCAATAAGAAATAACTATAATAAATATTTATGCACCTAACCTGGGAGCACCAAGATACATGAAGCACACACTGGCAAAACTGAAGGGAGAAATAGATGTCTCTACAATAGTAGTTGGAGACATCAATATACTACTCTCTGTATTGGATAGAACATCTGGACAGAGGGTAAAGAAACAGAAAGCTTAAATATGATAAATGAACTAGAACTAACAGATATTTATAGAGCATTACACCCCAAAACAGCAGGATATACATCCTTTACAAGTGCTCATGGATCCTTCTCCAGGATAGACCATATGTTGGGTCACAAAACAGGTCTCAATAAATTTTAAAAGTTTGAAATTATACAAAACACTTTCTCTGCCATTAGCTCTTTAGCTTCTCTTCCTTTATTTTTAATTGTGGAAACATTTGTACAACTTAAATCTTTTAATCCCAACCCCTCCCAAATATATCATTCAGTATGATTAATCACATTCACAATATTGCAGTACCCTCACCATAATCCATCACTATAACTTTTCCTTCACCCTAAACAGAAACCAATCCTACACTCATTTTGCACTAGCTCTCCATTGCCCCTACACTCCACCTCTGGTAACTTTTACTCTAATTTCTGTCTCTATGAGTTTGCATATTTTCTATTACTTTCTTTGTGGTAACCATGGAGCTTAAATTTCACATCCCAAATCTATAACAATCTCCTTTGCTTTGATATCAACTTAGCAAGTACAATATCATACATAAACTATGCTCATATACCCTGCCATCCCCTGACCTTTATGTAGTTCTTATCACAAATTACATGTTTATAAATTAGGGGTCCAAAATCATTGATTTATCATTACATTTCATGTATTTGCCTTTTAGATCCTGTAGGAAGAAAAAAGTGGAGTTACAAATCAAAAATACACTAGTACTTGTATTTATATTTATCTATGACATTATCTTTACTGGTGATCTTTATTTCCTTCATGTGGCTTCAGTCAATTGTCTAGTGTCCTTTCCTTTCAACTTGCAGAACTCATTTTAGCATTTCTTTTAAGGCCAGTCTAAGGTGATTAACTCCCTCAGATTTTGTTTATCTGGGAATTCTTCCCTTATTTTTGAAAGAGTTTTGCCAGATATAGAACTATTGGTTGACAATTTTTTTTTTGCTTTCAGCACTTTAAATAAATATGTCTGCCCATGCCTTCTTGCTTCCATGGTTTTTTATGAGAAATTAGCACTTAATCTTACTGAGGCTCCTTTGTATGTGACACTTTGCTTCTCTCTTGTAGCTTTCAGAATTCTCTCTTTATCTTTGGCATTCAGCAGTTTGATTATAATATGGTGCTGTGTGGGTTTATTTAGGTTTATCCTGTTTGGAGTTTGTTGAGCATTTTAGATGTGTATATTCATGTCTTTCATTAAATTTGGGAAGTTGTAAGCCATTATGCCTTTGAATATTCTCTCTGTCCCTTTCTTTCTTTCTTCTTCTTCTAGGACTCCCACAATGTGTATACTGGTATACATGAGATTTTCTCACAGGTTCCTCAGGCTCTGTTCACTTTTCTTCATTCTTTCCTCCTTCTCCTCAGACTAGATTATTTCCATTGTCTTATCTTCAAGTTCACTTATTCTTTCTTTTGCCAGCTTTAATCTGCTGTTGAACCCTTCCAGGCAATTTTAAATTTGTTACTGTTTTGTTCTACTCTGCTTGGTTCCTTTTTATCCCTTTTATCTCTCTATCAATATTTTCTTTGTGTTCATCTATCATTTTCCTTATTTCCTTCTGTTCTTTTTCCATGTTTTCTTTTACCTGTTAAAGCATGTTTAGGATGATTTTTTTTTAAGTCTCTATTGGGAATGTCCCAAGATTGATCCTCTTCATTAATGGTTTCTACCACTTTAGCCTTTTTTGCCTGGGCCACCACTTCCTATTTCTTTGTATGTTTTCTAATCTTTTGTTGCAATGAGAACATTTTGATATTTTAATGGAATTTAAGCTCTGAGGCATCTGTTCCTTAAGCTTGTATCCATCTAGTGTTTTGACAGAGCTTTTCTTGAATTCTAAGAGCTAACCAAACACACACACACACACACACACACACACACACACAATAGGAAAAAAAGGAAACATCTTTCCCAGTCTTTGCAGATTGACTTGTGTGTGTGCTCTCCTTCAGGACTTACCCATACAATGAGTTTCAAGAACAGCTCAAGGCCAAAGTGTAGGGGCCTCCCTGATCTTTTCTGCTCATATATCATGTCTTGAGCATGTACATGTGACCCTAGGATTTTCCCATTTACACGAATACAAATTTCCCCTCTTCCCTAGAAAACAGTTGCCTTATAGTCCTGTGCACTGCAATGTATGTCCTTACAGAAAGCAATCCCTTGCTCTAGGCAGCCACTTGACTGCCTCTCACAGGGTTCTGTAGAAGAGCTTTGTGGGCCACTGTGGTGGTATGGAGCTAGGAACCCCAGGAAAAAAAAACATGTTCTTAAATTTAATCTATTCCTGTGGGTATGAATTCTTGGAAATAAGACCTTTTGGTGAGGTTACTTAAATTAAGGTGTGATCCAGCTCAATCCTATTACTGAAAGCCTTATAGGAAAGGTCATAGAGAAGGAGAAAGCCAGAGGGAACAGCCAGAAACTGAAAGTCAGGGAAACCTGAAAGAGAAAAGAGAAGCCAGTAGAGACCACAATGTGCATTGCCATGTGATGGAAAAGCCAAGGATGAAGGACTGCCAAGAGTCAACCCTAAAATGACACAGTCTTCTAGAAGAAAGCATCACCCACCTTGATGATGCATTAATTTTGGATTTCTCCTAGGCTCAAAACTGTGAGCCAATAAATTACCATCATTTAAGCCAACCCATTGCATTGTATTTGCTTTAGCAGCCAGTAAATTAAAACAACCACCTTCTATATGCAGGACAAGTGCTGGAAAAGCAAGCCCCTCATACCACCACCAGACAGACTTGGTCTGACATACTTGCTCGCAGTATGTGCATGAAGGTCACTCTGCTCCCTCTGGAATGGGGACCAGAGATCTGCACAGGGAGTTGGCCCAGCTCCACACTAAGCTAGTGAGGGCTGGGGGAGGGTCCAGCCAGTGCACCATGCAATCTTAGAGCTTTCAGGTAGCCTATTTCTTGATTTGGCACATGCCCTATTACTGCAATCCTTTAACTGTTTTCTGGAACTTTTTGAAAGATGTTTCTGCTGGTTCTTGCTGGTTGTTCAAAACTTCTGCAGTGGGACAGAGCTCTGAAGCTTCTCATTCCACTATCTTGATCAGGGTAGATGCTTGTCATGACTTTTAATGGCAGAGTTCCTCATTTTGAGGCCCACGTTTGGCCTGATTTCTTTATCAATTATCACTCAAATGTTTGGGAATATATTTCACATCTTTATTCACAAAAAAATTTGGCTTGATACAAATTCTTAGGTAACCCTTTATTCTCTCTTCTCAGACCTCTAAATATATTGCTGTATTATATCCCCAAAATTTGAGGTCAATCTGAGTTTTCCTTCTTGAATGCCATTTACTTTTTCTGGTTGAATATCAGTAAGTTTTTTTTTCCCCTGTTTTTTTTTGCTTCAGCAGCTCATGCTCTGGGTTTATTTTATTTTTTTATCTTTTTGGTTTTCTTGTTCTTGGAATATCCTAAGGCAAAAGAATAACACTGTCTTGGGGCACTGGAGGCCTGGGTTCCTGTATTTGACCTAATGAATGACTTCATACAAGTCATTGAAACTCTCTGGGCCTTAATTTTCATATAGTAATATAGGAAGATAGATTACATTATCTGTTAGAGACCTTTTACATTCAAATCCAATAACTATCATTCAAATACATGGCTTTAAACAATCCATTGAAATCCTTTATAAACTGAGAGTATTATAACAGGTTTAAGTTCATTACAATAAAGGAGGGAGAAGAGATGTAGACATCTCTTTAGCTTTTTCTCCTTGCACAGGTTCAGTGGGTTACATTTAACATAAATTAATACTCACATGTATGATGTTATTTAGAGGATATGTGATAATAACTAGGAGAAGAATATAGCCAAAGCCTCAGGCTTTATTCACACGGTCCAGATCCAGTCATCTTCAGTATTATAGTGAGAGGAAATAGCACTGGGCTATGAATGAGAAAATCTGAGTCCTGATCTCATTAATGTAACTGACTCATTTGTATGAGTTTGGGCAATGGATCCAGGCAGAACTATGTTTGAATCTTGGCTTTGCCTTTTCTTAGCTGTGTGACACTGGGCAAATTACAAAGCCTCTCTGAGCCACAGTTTCCTAGTATAAAAAATGACAGTAATTATTCCAACTTTATACTGATGTTGTGGGTATTAAGTGAGGCAAGTTTATTCAAATGGATGTTTAGTTCTCTACCCTCCAGCTACTTTCTCTCTGAGCTCTCTTCTTATTTTAAAATTCTATGAATCTAATTAAAATTAGAATAATATAGTATATTATTCATTTTCCTCCACTTCTGTATAATATTTTTGTAAGGTGCTTGCCATTAGCTTAGGTGTAATATTTTTCTATTACTTGGAAATCTCATTTTTAATGAAATTTTTACTGAAGACCCATTTATAGTCCTTAATTAGGCATGACAGATGGGTATCCCTGAGACTACCATTTAGTAATGGCAAAATAGATACCATAAAAATGTATGAAGAAGAAGAAAACTGACTTATAACAGCCAGATTCTCCTCATTCCTTCACCTAGAAATTTCATTAGATTTGGGGAATTCTCTGAGGTCAAAAAGAAATTAGATGTGCAAACAAGAAACGACATTTTATTTCTAAACAATCCATCTGCAGAATCTGAATTTGACATGGTACTATTGCTCAATTAAAGGAAGCAACAAGTCAAATATAGTATTTTGAAACAATAAATAGGTGTTTGTGAATGTACTATATTTTGGTTTTGTTAAAAAATGCAAAAAAGAAATAAAATATATGCTTAACTGCTTTAACTCTTTTAATTTTGTTTCTCGAAGCCATATATTATCTAGCCAGGTGAATGATGAAATCATTTAAATTCAATTCCCCCCAAAAATAGTTCATCAGGTTGCAAATAAAATTGTCACATTTCCCATTTATAAAAAGAAAAGGTAGGAGATGAACAAATTAGTAGTCTAACAACCGCCTTCAGGGAATGTTGTATTAAGTCTTATTAAAGTAATGAGCAATGTGGTGGAATCAACATTGGAATCAGCTCTATTTACTAGCAGTGTGACCTAGAGATAATTGCTCCACCTTTTTGGGCCTCATTCCCTTCATCTTTAAAGTGGGATTTAAAAAAATACTGAAAGGACTGTTTAAGGATCAGATTAAAAGAGCAACCTTGAAATTGCACTGTAAAAGGAAATGGTATCATTAATAATGGTTAATAATTAAAATAAAATTCAGGCTTCTATTTTTCTTTTTATTTCATTTCCCAGAATCCCAAATCAAGAATATTTTTATTTTTCCTTTTTCTCTCAATTTTGTAGAGGAAAAGTAAGAATTTGAGAAACTATCACATTCTTTCAGATTTTAGCTCCAAATGTAAAGTGTAAATAGTATCTGTCTAATGAAATCAACACATCTTTGTTGAGCCCCTCGTGTGTGCAATGTGTTGCATTAAGCACTGTAAGGAAAGTATGCAGATGCATCTTAATTTATGGAACATTATGAAATAGAATCATATTAAGCAAAGACTGCCTTCAGTGTAAATGGTGCTGAACATTTGAGTCATTTTTTAAAAGAACTTAATTCTTAACCTTCCCTTTCTCTCTAATACCCTGTGCTAGATAGCTTCCTTTTGCCTCTATAGAGCCATCTCCCAGCTTTTCCGCCTTACTCTCTGTCCCCTGGCTAAATCAGCAGACTTCCTTGCCCTGCTTAAGTTCAGACAATGTAGATTCTGGCATGAAGCCTGAGGGGGACATAGGGGGAAGGAGGGGTATTTCCCCTAGGTAGGGCTGGCTGTGTCCCTCAGCTGAAGGTCACATCATCTTCTCTGTATTCTGGAGATTGCTCCTTCCCCTCACCCTTGCTAGCTGGGGGTGTTAATGAGTATGGTAGCTTGAATTATGTATCTCAATTTAGACATGTTCTTAATCTTAATCCGGGTCCTGTGGGTGTGAACCCATTGTAAATAGGATTTACGAAGACACTATTTTTAGTTATGGTGTGGCCACTGAGGCAGGGTGGGCTTTCATCAGGATTATTGGAGGCCTTATGAAGAGAAGAAACCTGAAGCCAGGGTCAGAGAAGGCCACGGGGAGAAGAGAGAAGTCAGCGGGAATCCAGAAATGAAAAGAGAGGACATCGCCCTGTGATGGAGGGAAGAGATTCAAGCCAAAGAACTCAGGATTATGGCAAACCAGCACCAGAACGCGGCTGACCCCGGGAGAAAGCAAGCCTTGTAGCCTCCAAAACTGTAAGACGATGCATTTCCATTGTGTAAGCCAGCCCACGACGTGGTATTGGTTATAGCAGTCTGGCAAGGTATTGAGTATTTGGGGATCTGTATTGGGTATTTGGGGATCTTCCCTTTATGGTTTTCCTACACCCTCCCACATCTTTACAGTCTCTTTAGTAAACTCTTCTCAAATTACTCATTTTGAATGTCCCATCATTTCCTGCCAAGACCTTGACCTCCTACCTACAACTTCCCACCCCCTCTACCTACCATGCACCCACTTCCAAATCTAGGTCCTTTTTTGGTTTGAAGTCTCTATACCAGGGTTTCTCAGATTTGAAAATTTGAAAATACGTTTCAAGAGTCCATTGATCCCAGTTAGAAAAGCATTGGTCTATTTCATATTTTGCCCATAACTTCAGCATAACAGCCCCATGGTTAACCCTTTTTCTATTTAAAGGAATCTGACTTTATTATAAAGAAGTTCAAATAGAAATTATATGTTATTACTTTCTATAATTTATTATATATCACAAAATCCCAATAGTTTACCACTCCTAAACTTATCTTATGTCTTTTTTGTTTTTATTTTTCTATTTATTTATTATTCATAACACGTGCAAGTTATTTATGCATATAAATTGCATTGTCACAATCATCACTAATATTGTCCCATTTTACACTTAACATAATAAGAGTATTTTTATTCCAATGAATGTATGAATATATATCTTAATATTTAAAGCTCATAAGAATCTTTTTTTTAATGGATGTATGTTTTTATTTCTCTTGGATAAGTAGCTACACTCCTAAACTCTTGTACTTAAAAAATCAGAGTCTAAACCAGTGCTTTCATTTCATAAATGAATGAACTAAATTTTAGAGAAGATGAGTGATTTACTCCAGACCATGCAGCTCTCACTGACCAAAGCTACAATCTGCTTCCCAAGTCCTAATCCAATGCTATTTTCTGCCCCACCATCATATCCAGTTTGCTCTATCTTATAAAGAAAATAACAAGAAATAAAATGTTGTATGCCTGAATAGGAAGACTTTTCAAAATATCTGTTCCCAAGAAGATAGGGAAAATCATAGATTTATGAAATATGAGGGCTAGAAGATACTTTCAGATTCTCGTTGGGTGTACAGACAGGAAATCTGAGTCACAGGAAAGAAAGCCCCATATTTCCTGGAGATTTTCCATAACATTTTCGCCATCACTTTCAGTATCTCTAAGGGAACTCCGAATAATTTCATACCCATAGTATCACCATAAATCTATCTTTTTTCCTGATGTTAAGATTTTAAGACTCAAAGAGTCTATTAAGATATAGAATAATGAAAAAGCAAAGTATGTTATCTAATGGAAAATGTCACCAGAACTGACCTGTAATTTGAAATATCAGTTAGTTAGCAACTCCCTTTACACTATCTTGATGACAAGTGACAAAGGCTCTCAGAAACAGGATATCCTTGACCTGTGAGCCCACAAAGTCAAGGTATCTCTAGTAATGCATTGTTCCATTTGTATGTTCTCTGAGGCTAATGTTTGCAAGGGATGTCATCACCTGTGCAAGACATTCAAGATAAAGTTTTCAATCTCCATCTGAGGAAGGAGCGATTGCCATTCAATCTACAAGAGCACTTTCTCAGCGTCAAAAGACGCTTTTAGCACTGAGCTGGCATCATTTTTCATCTTAAAGAGGATATTAAATAAGCACAGTAAATTCAAACAGGTGAACCTACATGTACTAACCATAAAACAGCACATTGTTCAGGCTGAATTCTTTTATGAATGCTGATTCTTGAGTCAATTGGCCAATAACTTTGCCAAATTGTTACTATCTATATTGAGGAAGCCCATGAAATGGAGGTCCCTGGTCCACAATATGTTAAAATCAGCTCCAATTTTCTTCTTTTGCCATTATCAGTGGGTACATTGGGACTTAGATAGAAACCTTGGCGTTTTGTCCTTAGATGTCCCTTTCATTCAACTCGGGGCTATTCATCCCTGCAATCTAGCCATTACCCTTTGCTCACCTCTAGAACAGAAAGACCTTTTTGAATACAAGCATTTTTTTCAATCAGGGTAGAAATTCTTTATTAAAACAAGAGATGGATGATGGGGGGAGGCGGCATGGAAGACGTGAGGTGTCTCCATGTCAGAGATCCTACTGAGAAAATCCATAGATTAGTAGATTAGAAGTGATTGGACTGGATGACCCCCAAGGTGCTTTCAACTCCCTAATTCTCTGATTTAGTACTACAGCATATGCCTTTGCCATGGTCTGCATTTGATTATAGCTGAATGTAATCCATAGGGGTTTGCTGCAGTATAACCTAGACTTCCGTGAGTCTCATTGAAAAACATTTCTGTCCCTCTTCTCCCACTCTGTCCTCCATCCCAAATGGCAGCACTATTACTCTCTGAGACTTACCTGAGCTGAGAGAGTATCCTCTAGGGTTGCAGAGATATTTTGTTTGAAATCCCTAAACTGGCTACAAAGCAGAGAGAGTCCAAGAACACATCTCGTAAGGACCACTGGAGAGTTCAGCCCAATGTAGAGCTAAGTGAGGGCTTTGGAGTCACAGTCTGGGGTTTGAATCCTGGTATAACCTTGGTCCAAATGAGTAACCTCTCTTAAGTTTCAGTGCTCTCATCTGTGAAACTGAGTACAAATATTTAACCAGTAAGGTATACAGAAGGATTAAGTGAGGTAATACATGAGGCTTGCACTAAAGTTCAGATTCAGGTTTGAGATTCAGCCAAAATCTGCTACTCAGTCTCAACTTTGGCTTTGATCTTTGGAAAGCATTTTAGACAATTTACCTTCCTCAGCATCATTTTTGGCATCCCCCATCTTGAGAATGACCAATGATTGTGTGCTGTCATTGGTTACCCAAGGTCAATACAACTCATAACAAGATCAGTAGTAAGAGCAAATGTTCCAGTCAGACTTAGTGTTAATATCTGCATATTCACCTTCTGGTATAGATAAATTATTCATGACCCTGCTTTATTTTTCTACATAGTCTTTATCATCACCTGAATTAATAACATAATAATATTTATGTATTATCTATATATTGTCTGTCTCCCTATCTAGTATGTGAACTATGGAAGGACAGGAACTTCATCTGTTTTGTTCACTGTTGTATCCCAAATGCCTAGAAAAATGCCAGCCACTTCATAGTCACTCAATATATTATTGTTCAATGAATGGATGAATGTGCATAGACCCTAATCTCTACCTTCAAACACAGGTATGCAAAAATAATCATTTTCTTTATTTTTCTATGACTGAACTGAACTCCCCTTTCACCAGATTGGCAGTATGGGAATCCAAGGTGGAGGCAGGAGGTCACACTTGAAAGCTGGGGCTGTATACAGTATCAAGATATTAGAGGGTGGGCACCAGGTCCTCGTGGTCATCCTTCCATGACCCCCATAGGAACATCCCCTCTGGTCACTACTGAGTCATTCCTCCTACTCCACTGAGCTTCTTCAGTTTAGTAGTATAATGGAATTCAGGAGAACTTGGAGTGCCTAAAGACCCAGTCTACCCAGACACTGCACAGTCATTTCTCTTCTGGAGTCTTATCACTTATTCAGGGCTCTACCCAGGAGAAAGCTCAGGCACCCTCAGTTTTCAGATCCCACAGAACCATCTGGGTTTTCCGGTGGCCCCATCCTCCCTGGCCTGGGGCTGGATTCAGAGAGTAGGACACACAGAACTTCTTTCTCAGGGACTTATCGGTGCTTCATCAACCTGGAAAAAGAATTTTTTTTCCAGTCTTCTTTGGTGACTCTCATAATCTTCTCAAAGCCTGTGCTTTTGAAACCCAAAGCCTGAAAAGCAATTCCTTTTTCTTTTCTCTATGTAATAATGGTCTATTTCTGAGCCAATGAACACTGACCAGCCTAGTTAGTCAAATATGTAAGAAGAGTCAAGAGATAAATGAAAATATGAAGAGAAAAACATTTATTAACATGCCACAGTATTGTACTACACACACAAAGAAAGAGTAAATTTTAAAAATAACAGTCTAGCTCTTTCAGCATCTCAATGATCTCCAGCCCTCTCTTGTTTGGGAAATGGCAGAACAATTTATATAAGAGCTCTCAAACCCTCTTTCTAATAAGCTTGTCTAGTTATTTCTAACAGTGTTTATAAATAGACAGAGTACTAAATTCCCAACATCTGGACACACCAAGTACCATGTCAGGTGACATGACCTTCTCATCCTACTTAGTCTGATTAATCGTCACTTCTTCTGAGAAGTCTTCCCAAATCCTCCCATAAAAAGGTCAGCAGTCTCTCCTTAGCGCCCTTCACTGTATCCTGTTGCACTGTCAACTAATTCAAAGGCTGCAAGTTGCAGAAAACTCAAAAGATTAGTGGTTTAAACAAAACATAAGTTTATTTTTCTTTCAGATAGATAAAATCTGAAGGTAAGAAGGCTGAAGGTTGGCTTCATTGTCACCAGCGATCTAGGCTCCTTCTGCTCTGCTGCTGCACTATTCTTTCCTCACATTACTTCCCCCTCATGTACAGTTTAGCTAAACAAGCTCCAGCTCTCACACCCAAACTCCAGATGTGTGTGGAAGCAAAAAGAAGAAAGGGGACCATAAAATAATATCCTTTACCTTAAGGACATGTGCCAGATGTTATACACAGCATTTCTGCTGCTCTTATTGACTATAACTTACTTGTACACCTACCTGCAAAAAGGACAGGTAGCTGGAGGACAATGTTCCCAACAATTTGGAGTTCTTTTTTCTAAGACAGAAGGATGGATAATAGTAGGTACCTAACAGTTTCTTCCACCCCTGTAAGCACTTCTAGAAAAACAGTTACCACATTTATTTACCTGTCTTCTCAACCAGAAACCAAGTTCCTTGTAGGAAGGGGAAAAAAGTGTTTATTCATGTTTCTTCCCCGGAGTATAGCACAGGGCCTGATTGGAGTAGCACTCAATAACTCAAGAAGAATTTGGAACATCTGCAATGTACCAGGCACTTAACATATGTAATGTATAGTTCTTAAATAAAATACAAAATACAATAAAAGTAAACCAAGAAAAAAAAGAACATGTTTCTATCACGTTTTATGAAAAAAATAAACAGGCTCAGAAACATGATGACTTACCCAAGATCTCATGTCCTGTGAGTGGCAGAGGTTGAACCTGAACAGAGCAAGGTCCACCTGACTGCAAAGCCAAACTCTTTCTACTATGTGGGCTCCTCTAGGCTTTCCTTCGCTGTCACTATGGTGACAGGATTAGGTTTCTGAACCTTGGCTTAATGGCTCATGTCATGATCACTCTCGTTGGGTAAGAGCAGTGTCTCCTGGGGTTTCTGAGGGCAAAAGCTTGGTGTATCCCTTTTCCTTACCACCTAAGCCCTTCCTCATTTGATCCCACACTTAATCTTCTACTCCAGCTACTCTTTTACTCCCTCACAATCCTCACTCCAAGGCCTGGCTGGTAAGACCATGTTTTGCTTTGTCTTAATTATTGCTTATTTCATTTGTATCTAGTTTTGCTCATTATAATATCCTGAAATGGGGAGTTTAGTCCTTGGACCACCAAAAGCAATGCTTGCAGAGGCCATTCCTACCCAAGATTTCTGTCCCACTTAGTGAGACTCCACTCAATGTCCTTGACTCTCATTATTGCTACGGTCCCAAAAACATAGACCCTCACATCCTTCTCCTCTCTATCATGATAGTGTCCTAAAATAGCTTACTATCTAAAATCTATCTCCCCAAATCCACTGATTTAGCATATTCTATTTCCATTAAGATAATACAAATTATTTCTAAGCATATGTAGCTACATAATTATAATTTTATAAACCTTTTAACCAAATACATTTTGTATGCTAATTAATTAAATTAATAAAATTCCCAATAAAATTTCATACTCATCTATATTACACATCACATCTCACTATGTTGCTTCTCAAACAGGGAAATTCTTAAACTATTTTCGCATATGACTATACAACTAGAATAACTCACCGATGAAGATTAGGGTATAGGTTGATGGAAGAAGGGACAAACTCTGTTTCTTAAATGTCTAGATGCTCTGGCCCTGGCTTTGCCTCACATCATATCAACTTTTTTTTCCCCTCAGGTTGATGCACATGGTATAATCCAGTCTAGAGCCAGCACATCAGGCTCCCACTCTAATTATTCATTTGATTATATTCAGCAGCAAATTATATTCTCCTAAGAGCACAATATTAAGTACATATGACCAAGAATGTAGAGTTCTTCGATTTCCTCTAAAAGAGATCTTTTCAAGAAACCAATTAGATTTAAGCAAAGGAAAGTTTGCTTCTGTTTGAGTCCTACATTTTCTGACCAAGCTAGGTGGTAATGGGTAGCTGTGACATTTTGAAGCTTTTTGTGGATCCCAGAAAAGATCATGAATCCTGTTCTTGGAGTTATTACATTCCTGTGGGTGTGGAACTCTTTGATTGGATTGATTCAGTTGGACATATTTGACTGTTATTTCAGTGAGCTGTGATTCAGGGTGGATCTCGGCCCTCTTGCTGGAGTCCTTTATAAACAGAGGACTGAAAGCACAGACATGCACAGAGAAAAAAGCCACAAAGAAAGAGAGCTGCCATTTTACCCTGCCATGCCAGAGAGGATTCCAGGATTGCCTGCAGCTGCAGAAAGATAGAGAAACCCGGAGAGGCTGAGAGAGAGTCCAGAGGCTGGAATCAGCAGAGCAGCTAAAGCTGAAACAACTATGCCCCCAAAAGGATAGACCCACAGAGCAACTCGAAACTGAAGGAGACAGGCCCTGAGGAGAGGGGAGAGATGAGTGGGCCAGCATTATGCCCTTCCATGTGTCTGACTTCACACTGTTGCAACTTGGTGAGACAGCATCTCTTAATGTCTAGCTTGGACATTTTCACAGCCTTGGAACTATAAGCTTTCATCCTAATAAATTCCCATTGTAAACGCCAACCCATTTCTGATATATGGTATTGGCAGCTTTCAGCAAACTAAAATAGCAGTGCTTTAAGAAAAGTTTTACTAGAATAACAAACTGGTCAACCAAGGGTAACTGTATTAGTCAGGGTTCTCTCGGGAAACAGAATCAACAGGAGATATCCGTCAATGATATGAGATTTTAAAAGAGTCTCTCATGCAACCGTGGGGATGCACAAGTCCAGGCTCCACAGGCAGGCTGCAAACCAGTGGCTCCGATGAAAGTCCAACGAAGGGTCGTTGATGAGTTTCTGGGAGAAGTTGCCTGTCCAAC
>JAQZBX010039740.1:0-22920 GCA_029593785.1 Cabassous unicinctus
AACAGAACTTGAATATCCCTGCAAAATTCTCTGAATATAGAATCTTTCCACAATTTTATACTTTTTCTTCACTCTTTTACAAGTGTCTCTCCCAACAGTAATTTAGCCACAAATGT
This sequence comes from Cabassous unicinctus, assembly GCA_029593785.1. NCBI lineage: Eukaryota > Metazoa > Chordata > Mammalia > Cingulata > Chlamyphoridae > Cabassous > Cabassous unicinctus. The sequence goes on from JAQZBX010039740.1 coordinate 117, forward strand.
TTTTAATGATTTTCTTTTAACCCTTATAGAAACAACTCATCTGTGGGTTGGCTTTCTTTTTTTGTTTTGTTTCTTTGTTTGTTTTTCTTGGGCTGCATGTGCTTATGTAATACAGTCAGAAATACAACTGGCATAAACAGGTTTGGGAACAAACACACCTGACCCTTAGAAAGCATACAATTCAAGCAGGTGTAGTCCAGAGTCACCCACTAGTAATATGTATTCAGTTTTCCCAGAGCATCAGACAATGTATTTTATGCATGACATGGGGATTATCTGTCAATCCCAGAGTGAGAGTAAGGGGAGGTACATTAAGAGCTTTTGTGTGATATACCAAATTGCTAACAACGTTTATTCCTGTGGAGTAGGGCTCCTGTGGTGGTAGTGAGGGAACTTGGGGAGGGAAGGAAAGCAACTTTTATTTTCTTTTTTCCATATGCATGTACATGCTTCTATAGCATTTGAAAAAAATTTGAGTATGTAATATAGTGAAAAAAGATTAAATACTTTTTGAGCAATTTCCAAAATAAAGTTCACCTTTTCAGGAGCTCTGGCAATATAGTCATTGGAAAACTCCATGGATCCGTATTAAAAATATATTTATTCTTAACTTAGATACAATTTTAAATGACTTGTTTTTTTTTTCTCCTTTAGAAAATTAAAATTGGCGAAAGGAATGCATCAACCACAAGAACTTAAGTTGGACCTTCAGAATGAGTGAGGAAACAGACTATTTGGAAGGGCAGCCATAATAATTCGAAAATAGCTAGCAACTATTTTGTTTAAGAGCAAACAAATCTGCCCATCTAAACAGAAGCCACTGAGATTATCACTGAATTACGAAATGTTCATGATGTTGACTCTGCATCATCACAACCAAAAAGTTAAGTCACGTTTAATATTGTCCATTTAAGGATAGAGAAAGTGGGGACACTAATTGAAGATTTCCATCAAGATAATTAAAATAAAAATTTGGCACAGACGCACCACCATTCACCCTATTCGATCCAATAATTATTTAGTAGCAATGCAATTTAGGGAACTGGCCGGGCCTCCAGAAGTTGGTTCTGATTTGCTTAGTCATTGCTGGTCTCTTGTTCTTGCCAGTGATTGGCCTATGCCAAATTGAGCCAGAAAGTCACTAGGAAAGGTTTACTGGTGACTTCTGTGAAATTTCTTCCTTGCTTTTAAGATAAATCTTTTGGAAGAAGTCTATGCTGGGTATGAATGAAGGGGAACGATTCCCAGGTGTTTGCTAAGGGTTTTGTTGCGATCATGAGTCTGATAACAAAGTCAAAATACTGATGGGCTGAGTAATCAAAGAATAGTAAAGAACTGGAATTGGTGCTTTGATTACACAGTGCCTGAAAATTTGGGCTTCAAGTTACGTGAGACAATAAATGTCCCTATTATGTAAGCCTTTTTCAGTACAAGTCAAATGTACCCTAATTTTAGCAGTATTTAAAGACTCTTCTTCAATTATGAAAAAATAAATATTTATACAGGGCACTTCAGATTCTATCAGTTCAAAAATTAGGTGTTACTTTAATTTCTACATTAAACTAATGGAATTTGTTACCTCATGAGGTAGACTAAAATGAAAAGTTATGTGTCTATCACAGGTTTATCAAAGAAAGTTGTTTTCATTCAAAATGTAACCTTCTATGGTTGATATCATGGAGAGCAAGCAATCACCACATATGCTTCCAAAACTTCCTGTAGGACCACTGTCAAACCAGAGTTCTGGGCTGCATGGGCACAGGGTCTGACTAAGGGAAATATTTCTGATGATCCCTGGAGGGTAGAGCCATAAAAATAGAATTAGATATTACCAGCCTGAGTTGTTAGTGTATTTACTGGCTCACACACTAAGCTCCATCATTTAGATGTTGTTTACTTGAAATCTTCCTGTAATAACCCTATAAGGTAGATATTATTTTCATCCCAAATTTTAAAAGGAGAGAGAAAAAAAACAGTTATTGAATTTAAAATGGTTTGCCCAATGTCATAGAACTGTCAAGTGGCTAACCTAAAAGTTGTATTACTAACCTAGAATCTGTGCTCTTCACCATTGTATTATACCTTTTAAGAAAAGGAAAAAAAAAAACAAAAAACTTGGAAGCCAATTGTAGCAGGGCATGTATAACTCCAACATTTAGAAATATCTTCCAACACTTTCTTCTGCTGACAGATAACTCAGCTTCATTTGTTCTAATAAGATGTACCCTCTTAATGAGCCAAAAAGATTCTTCTGCCTTTCCTACTAGAATAGCTTTCTCTTGTGGATCTCTAAGAAGTGTAGGGCCTAAAATAACTGCATTTCCAATCACCTTGCTTTGGAGTGAGGTGGTCAATGTGCAGCATATCGATCCAAAGAAACATTGAGATTGGTGCTACCTGAAAGTGGTAGGGAAAAGCAGATTCCAAAGTTTAAAAGTGAAAGTTTGACCAAGGTTATGTTGTATGCCCACTATCATTCTTAAATTCTATATTCAGATTTTATCATAAATTCATCTCCAGTGGGGCATTGAGGGATGTGGGTGCAATATTAAAATATTGGATCAGAAAAAAATCAGTATTAAAACCAAGAAATTAATAGACTGGGAGATTGTGTTTACTGGTTAAAGAAAATGGTAGGAGCATCCTCATCATTATTTCAATTCTTAAATCACTAAAGCGCTTTGACATGAATTCACCCTCACGACATTCCAGGGACATCAGCAGCATGAATTGTATATAAATACATCTGTCTGATTGCAGCTAAGAGTGAAATATATTTTACGTATCCAAACCTCTGTTCTTTGCTTTGACCTCTTCTTTCAAAGTGACATGGGCATTATGAAGCAATTCTAGTCAACATGGTTGAGTGACTTCAACAATTATTTTTTCTGTAAGAAGTAATTAAGTCAAATGCTTCATTGTTGTTACTGTTATAACAACAACAACAAAAAAATTATTTGGGACAGCAAAAACAGAATAACAATGGGTTAAAAAAAATACATCTGTTGATTAGAAATGTCCCTGTGGTAATATCTGTAATATCTCAAAGAGAAATGCAGGTATTTTGGCTGGTTTGGATTTTAGAATCTTGAGGCTGAAAGGTGCTTGAGAGATTCTAACCCAGCCCCTTTTATACAGGTGTGGACATTGAAACCAAAAGATGGAAATATTACTCAATATGATATTGCTATTTAGTGACTGAGGCAGGACAAAACTTGGATTTCCTGACTCATGTCCCAACGTTCTTTCTTCCTCACTCCAATGTCTCCTCTCTGCAGATTTCCAGCTAAATAAGTTGTTGGTTGTATCAGTCGTAAATGTGCAATGGACGTCAAACCATAAGTAGAAGAAGGCGGTTAAGTGGTATCAGCAGAGCTGTGGTAAAATAGCAACCAGCTCAGCTTTGCAAAGGTGAGTACGGTAGCCTTATCTCTTATGGTTCTTACAAAGTTCAAAACACCCAAAACAGTACCCTTTTTAAAAGCAAAAACAGTTGCTTTAGGTACAAGACATTTTATATTCACAGAGGTATTTGTGTATTTGAATCTAAAGCCTGTCTCTTGTAGGCAGTGTATAATATCTTTTTTATCCTATACTTTATTCCTTTTAACTGTATTCCTTTTATACTTTATTCCTTTTAACTGTAGTGTCTAGTCCATTTATATTTTGGAATTTGTATTCTATTTGCCTCATAGTTTGTTGTTCCTCTGTCTCTCTTTTACTGCCTTCTTTTTTGTTAAATGGATTTTTTTCAGTATGCAATATTAATTCCCTTTTATTTTATTAACTATATTTTTGAAGTTTTTTGTTCTTGGGGTTATCAGATGAATCTTTAACTCATCACAATCTTATCATAATCTACCTCAGGTTAATATTGACTTAATTCCCACATAAGATTGCAGTATTGCAAAGCTGTGTGTGCCTCAGAGAAAGCCCATCTTCTCTGGTACTAAACCTGTAGGTTTTGAGGCCAGTCCCAAGCTACTAAACCTACAGTTACCATTAACTCAGTAATGGGGGGTAAAGATGGGAGGAGCTACAGCCCATGGGCCACAAACTTCTACCATTCTTACTGACAGCTGAGTAGTTTTCAACAATAAATGCTTCTCAATTTATTGTCTACCTGTGATCAACAATCAGGACCCTGAAACAGTTATTTTTGACAATTTTGCCCAGGTTTGTACTTTTTGTGTGTGAAGACGAATCACCAACCCTGTCATTATACCACAAATGGAAGTCCCAGCTATCCTATTTATTTTTAACCTTATTCCATTCTCACCTAATGGTTTTCAGGTATTCATGCTTATTATTTAGTGATCAAAAAGAAAAAAATCCATTTAATTAGATAAGCCTATCTCTTTCCCAATATACAAATTAATAACCTGATGTAAGGAAAATCAATTAATTTCTAAACCTAGTGACATATTGTTTTATGTGTATTTGCTATAGTTAAATGACTAAATTATTAAACTGATCAAATAATGAGGGGGAAAAAACAGTTGCTTTTAAGGATATCTATTAGTGAAGATAACTGCTTCTGTGATTTGCTTGAGTTGGGGTTCAACTATTATGTTTCTTGAGAACCATCCACACTTTCACATTTCATTTTATGGCATTCTGATGCAAATTGAATTTTCTCAACACTTACAAGTCTGTGAAAGCAAACCGGATAGCATTAAATGAAATAGAATAAGTTTCATTGGCTCTTGCCCTACCTTCTCCAAGATGGACCTTACTCAATTCCATATCCCATCCCTAAGTCTTATTCAGTCACGCCTGGGAAGCCCTACTGTCCAGGCAGCTAAATTTCCTGCAAAGAGTCTGTTGGCTTCTGTCACACCCCCAATGGCCCCATTCTCATGGGAGTCCATCAGCACTACCACTGCTTCCAGACACTATCCTGAGAATGTCAAAATCTTGTGAAGGTCCCATTTCCCATGGCCTGTTTTCTATGCATCTAGGGCACTATTTTCATTGAAAGAGCAGGGAAAATTGTATTCTCCCCCATGTAGTATGACAGTTTATTACCTGGGAACCAAAGAAATGCCCTCTTTTTACAATGTCCTTGGTATAAGTAGCTCCTTCTATGTCTGCCTGCAGCCCCTTCTCTCCACTGGTATAGACCCAAATCCATGAAGCCTGATGGTGACCTACCCAAATTTCCTCCTAGACATCCTCTCCTTCTTCAGCACAACAGAAAGAAACTTCAAGTAATTGGATTCCTAAGGGTCAGCCCACGTGTTCATCAGATTATACCTTTATAAATTGAGTCACATTTGAGGCTAGAGAGAAGCACCTAACCTCACCCTCATCTACACTGGATTTCATCTATTTCCCCCCATCTTTGATCATCTGAACAGTATGAATTTGGCAATTATTCCTTCTCCATAAAATTTACTTCCAAGGTTTAATCCGAGTACTCCTAACTACTTTGAAAATCAGTCTTCCAAATGTCAGAAGATGGATCTAATCAAAATCATAGCTGTGCATTTGATCAATATAAAATGGGTTAGTGTTACAATTCCTGTTTTGTGAAATGTTTAAAAGCCCAAAGATAAAAGCTGTTCACATGTCAGTCTCTCTTACTCCCCTTTTATTTTGTTGCAGGCATGAATTAGAGTGGCCAGGTGCTGGGGTGAGAACTGACTATATAAGGAAAAGGAAGACATGCTTGTCTTGCTTCTCTGGACTTGCTGGAGACATTGACCAGGCCATCCATTTCCCTTTAAAAGAACCACAGGGTTGTCCTACCCATTAGCCAGCATTTGGCTTCAAGACCACGCTTTTGAGTCCTCTGCCCAGAGTGTTTCCATAAAGTGGCTAAATGCATTGTTACGTCAAACCTAATCAGCTAGATTTTTAATTTGTGTCTTATTATCCAAGTCCAGAATGAAGTGGCCACATTTGCTTGTTCCATGTTTCAATCAGAGACCATTAATGGTAACTTCAGGGAAGCTTGGATCAGTTCATGATCTGACAGAGACTAGTGGAATAGTTTATTTCAGAATTGTGAACCCCATAATACTTGATGCAATAACAGCTACTAAATGTATGTTATTGCAACACCCCTAGCCATTTCATTTAATTGGCCATTTGATCTTGTTTAGCTTATTATTGCTAAGATAGAACATAAGTTTTATCTTTTAAAAACTTCCTATTTAACAACAATTAAATTAAAGTCTGTGAGGGATAAATAAATTGACCATGAAACACAAACATTTGTTGTTGAGATCAGTGGCAAGAAGACGCCGATTCTTTTTAGGGGGGGTTATGAATCAATCCTCTTCAAAGCGCTTGGAAGCACAAGCACAATAAACACTTTGAAGTGCAATGCTTTGTCATCCTCCTGCTTCAAGCCTGCAGTTTCTAGCATAGATTAGCAGTGTTAGTCTCTCCTCCCTCCCTCCCTCCCTTTCTTTCTCCTTCTTTCTTCTTTCTTCTTTTTCTTTTTCTTTCTTTCTTTTCCTTTTCTTTCTTTCTTTCCCTTTCTTTCTTTTCTTTCTTTCTTTCTTTTCTTTCTTTCATTTCCTTTCTTTCCTTTCTTTCTTTCTTTCCCTCTCCTTCCTTCCTTCCTCCTTCCTTCCCTTCCTTCTTTCTTTCACAATAGAAGAGTTTCCTCTTAATAACTGCCTTTATCCTATGTGAAAATCCAGCTTTTCAAACAGCCCAGGCTGTGGTACTCAACTTTGCTGAGACAACTTTCTTAAGGAAAGGTGTTTTCCATCAGGTCTTTGTTACCACGCGGTAGGATTGGGGTAGAACACTGTGCTGCCACATGCCAGTGATATACGCAGGCCACCTCCAGGGGGGTAAGAATTAGGGCAGCAAGTCAACTCTCCCCTGGGTTGCTTTTCCACTGCTCTCTTCTGACAATGATAGGACCTTTTCTCAACACTTCCTCTGACATTTTCTTGGAGAGGAATCAATTTTAAAAAGAGGCTACTTCATCATTTTAACTTACCAGTTAGCTTAAGATTTCCCAAACCCACCTCTAAGCTTTAACTGCCAAGTTTTCTGCAAGAAAAATATTCCTCTGGTGTTCCTAAAGTGAATTTGAAGTCATGATGCAATTCCTAGGGTTATATATCATCAAGTGGTACAATAGTCCATTTCTAATAAGTGTTGAAATACCTTAACAGTCCTTTGCTTGTAGGTAACCATTTGCCTTCTTTAGTTTGCTTACTGTGGGCACTAATTACATGGCAATTAAAGAGAGTCTGGAAAGATATATGGGAGAATCTGTAATGAATCCTGTCTATTCATGGGTCAAAGAGAAGACTCAAAATTAAATCAATGCAAAAGTACCAGAATTCTTATAAAGGAGCTGGCAGATTTGAATATTGAATTTGTGTATTCAATATATTTTTCCATACCTGAAATAAATGGGTTTTCTTTAGTTATTTTTGCCTTAATTATGATAATGCCCATATAAAATTCATAATAATGTTACTAATTTATAATTGAGTTCTTAATATGCATTCGGGTGTTAAATATGGCAAGAAATAAAGGCTAATGCAACTGTGCACACACACACACACACACACACACACACACACACACACACAGATAGCACTGGGCCCACAATGTAAGATTTCTTTTCTGCTTTGTGCTTTAGGCAAAAGGTTTCCTCTAACAAAATATAAGAAAAGATAAGTCAGACAAATTAATAAATATAAGCAAATATAAAGCAAAACTTACATTTCTCATTTTCTAACTTTTAGAAAAATGGAACTTTCCTATTGAAGATAAAATTAAAAAGTGTTTAGAATGAATGAACATGAGTTTGGCATTTTACTTGGAGATAAGTGCAAGTGAACTATCTGGTGAGTATAAAGTGTCTGTGTTAAAAAGTTAAAAGCGTCTTCAACATTCAATCCTTTACCCCACTTTTTTTTTCTTAGGGCATGAGAATGTGGAAATTAACACATAAATGGAAGCAAAAAGAGTATTAACTTTGGACTCCAATATACACCTGAATTGGGATCTTAGTTCCAAAGAAAGTTATTTAACTGTGCCTCAGAATTCTTTGTAAAAGCTGGGATAACAGCACCTACAGTTCAGGGTGGTTTAAACAGTGGCATGAGAGTATAAAGTGAGGGGATGCATGGGGACCTTCTTGGTACAAAGAGCATTTAAAGAATGTTACTTTCTCCTTGATATGAGTTCTGGGCTGGACTTAGATACAAGAGAAAAACCATAGAAAAAAAAGGCAAACAATCAATTCTTGACTTTACATCTGTAACCCCAAATTGGTTTTGTTGGTTCCATTACTATAACCAAATACTTTTCTTTCCCATGTATATAGTTTTTTAGCTCTAGTTGGCCCACTCACTTCCAATTTTCTGGGCAAAAAAGGAAGGAAGGGAGGGAAGAAGGGGAAGTCTCCTTATTTCATGTGAGAAGCTGCTGCTCCAGCTTGAGAAAAAGAAAATTAACAAAACAAATAAAAAATAAATATTACTGATCCAAGCTTCCATCTGCCACAGCTATATACATTTTTTTCTCTCGTACTTGAGCTCTCTCCTGCTCTTGTCCTCTCTTTCCCACTCACTGCTTCTCATGTTCTACCAGATAATTATAGTAGAAACTAAATTATTACCCAGGAAAGGATGTGTGCAATGTTGGTCTTGGAAAACCAATAAATAAGACATAAAATAAAAATAAGAATAAAAAATAAATCCCAAACAGGTCTTTTATTTAACATAAGGCCAAAGAAGCTATCAGGCGTTGCTGAATACTGTCCACTAACTGTACAAAATATCATGTGCATGCCTCGCAAACACCAAAATATCCGCTGGAATGCCATAGAAATAAATAACTTCTGCTATAAACACATGAAAACATATCAAACTGTTATCTCTTTAAACATATTGTAAATAAAAAAAATTACCAGTACTCCTACACAATAAATATTAAGAAACCATTGACATAGTTGAAATGCACTCATATAAATTAACAACTTTAATTACATTAGCCAACAGACATTGGTTAAAGAAACGCATGTAGTTTGCAGAGAAAAAATCCAAAATAAAAACAAAAACAAACAAACAACATCAACCACAGAACATAAAAATTTTAAAACAAAACAGGCTTCAGATTATCTTGGCTTTCATAATTATATTTTTCTTTTAAAGAAAAATATCAACCCATTGTCAATGCACTGTTTTTCAAAATATTTAAATAGAGGGTAACACCCATTGGGAATTAATACAGAAGAAATGATTCACTTTATGCATAAAAAATAAATAATAATATAGCTGAGACATGTGGTTTGCTTTTGCTCTTGAAGATGTGAACAGCTTCTAAGCATTCATTTTCTTTGACCCATTAAACAGCTTCTCAGTGATACAGGGTTTAATTTAAACACATACAGTGTCCACCCCCAAACCTTCTGCCCACATCTACAAGTTTCATTTATTGTGAAGGTTTTCAGGGTGACTAAGTTTTTCTCTACGTTGAAATGGGAAGTTGCCAAAAGGCCCACAGGAAATCATTTTTTCAAGTGAACACGATAATTTGAATCTAAGCTTTAATAAAATTGAGGCATTTTTGTTCTCTGTTTTTTAGAGTCACCTCTTGAAGTCCAATCCTATGGGGGTGAAAAAAAAAATTCCCTTACTCTACCTTATAGGAGAACGCAGGCACTCTCCTTCAAAATGGAGTGTGGAATCAATCTTAAATAAATATGAAATTGGCTGTTCTTCAAGGACAGTAAAATCCTAATTCAGTGTCTCTAAACTCTCATGACTGTTAAAAAAATTATTATAGAAAGTGTCAATCCAGTCTATGAAATATTTAAGATTCTCAAAAGATTATTTGGGGGCAAATGCTTTTCAGAGCTTCTGAGGTTGGTGTAGGTAGATTTTTGAGAGCTTAGCGATTAACCCTGGAGAAAGAGTAGAGACATACTAAGATCAGATAGAACTACTCTTGTTCCAGGGAAAACATACTATGAAGAACCCACCCAACTGGTAGAATTTAAAAGCTTTTTCTTTTTGGTGTCAACGCTGCTACGTGAAAAGGCTTCACCAGGTTGCAAAACTTCCAAGATTATTAAAGATAATAGCAATTTATAATTCTATTTCAAGGCCATATACATTTAATGAAACTTGGTTAAAGTCTGTGGGTGTGTGATATCCCAATCATTCATTATCCAATTAAAATCTTGTCACATGGATTTTCACTTTGCTCTGCTTTACTTCTGATTTCTTTGGCCACTGATCAAACCCCATCTTAGCCCCTATGGCTGGGACTTAAAAGGGGCTTAAAAAGATGGTCTAGATATTTGAGATGAATGAGGGCTACAAAAGGGGTATCATCAGCTGTCTTTTGAGCCTCCTGTCTTTTCCATGGCCTTGACCATTTCTGCTATTCCACAGTGAACTAGCACTGGTTTCCTTGTGCTGTTTTCAAGATTCCAGTATTAGTTCCAGTACCTAATAAGAGGCAGTTCAAAAGGCCCCCAAAGTTTTTCATGAACATTTGTAGGGTTGAACATAATCACCTACTCCTCTCTTTAAAGTGCTCCTCAGCACACCCACCCTCCCTACGTGCGTGAGTTCTAGCTAATGGTTAAATTGAGGAAACAAGCACTAATTGTGTATGCTTTCCCTCCCACAACTTGATCAGAATCCATGTGACAGCTCCTCATATAATGACAAGATGTATTTCTTGCATAAGAAGGTTTGGACTTCTACAACACAGTAAGTGTATTTGCCCACTAATGTGATTAAATTAATTTGCCTACCTACAGCCTAGTGTTATAGTTTAGTGATTTAGCAAATTTTTCAAGAAGAGCTAAACCACGTTTTGTAGTGTTTGGCTTCTCACTGATACTTAACTTTCTTACAATTAACTTTTTTTTAATCTATGAATTGACATAGGGCTGAAAACCTCAATATTTTACAGAATACTGATGAATGTAGTTTCACCCATTATTACACATTTTTTCCAATTTTTAAAATTTTTTGCAAACTGCAAACATGTCAGTAAAAAATAAGGCTCTGCATTTTTTAAAAAGCACATAAACAAATAACTTATTAGCTGTTCTAGTCAAGCTAAATACTGTGGAATAAATTAGAAACCTAGCTTTAAGCATGTACTTTGATATTTATAAAACAAAGTATTTTTTTTTCCTTTTTGCATCTGGATTGATACATACAAACTTGTATATCAAGAGTTTTGACTGTAAATTAAAATATGAGGAATTTCTACCACCTCCGTCATCCCTGCCTCCTCTTCCTTGGTCTTTTCCATATTCTCACTCTCTTAACATCTTACCCCAAAATTATTTATCTTTTCACCAGTGACAACAATAATATTTAGCCTAGCCAGTTAGCCAGTACAGCTAATATTCCTCATAACTAGGCCTCAATCAGAAAGAAAAATGCATGGAATTCTTTCATTCTGGCCCAGAGTTTTGTTTTTTCATTTTTTGCTTTTTCTGTAAAAGCTTCTAATTTAAGATTGATTCCAATAGATACTACCTATAAGTCAGGCTAAGTATCAGCCCAGAGTTTTGATTAATACAAGTTTCCTGTTTTCCATTGCAGGGGACAATTTGTAGGAGTGGGGTGGAAGGGCAAGAAAGAGGAGGGAATTTAGTCCCTGTACTTTTAAAGAGGGCCTTGCTGAATATTCACTGGAATTTCCAGGCTTTTTCCCATCTAAAGTTTTGAAATGTGCCCACCTAGTTCAGAGTAAAAGCAAAAACAATAGCCTATCCTTCTTAAAAATACTGTGTTTTGCACACAAACATTCATTGCTTTAAGAACATTAAAAAATGACAGCCTGAAGTGCTTACAATGTCTATGGACATGATACAACACATGTATACATACACACAGATATGCATATGCACAAGCAATGTATATATATACATACAAGCATGGAGCGTTTCAGGAATTTGATTGAACTTGATTTCCAACAGTGTACAACTACTGTCCATCCAGTATGAAGTGTCCTGTTTCATGGATGCAAAAGGAGTCAAAAACCAAACTTCTCAGGTCTTTTAGGCCTGAACAAAATCCACCCTGCTCAATCTCGAATCCAAACCCCTGACTCATTGATGGCAAATGATACCAACCACAGACAGACTGTTTAAAGGCTCACACAAATGTCTTTGGTGTATGTGTCTATTTTTTAAGGTACAAAATAATAATAATAATTATAATTATAATAATAAAAATAGCTATTTTGTGTGCTGTAGCAGTTCTTTTATAGCTCACATTAAGTGCAGCTCTTAACCCCCACCCACCCACCCCAAGAAAATACTTGTTAAATAAGGATTAGACAGGTCAACACCATTGTAGTGCAAATAGTAAACGATAAAAAAAACAACATTTACAAAATATAGAAATGTTTGGATCCAACAGATGGACAAACATATTCCTTTCAAGTATCTCTCCTTGAAGAAAATAAAAATTAATCAGGTTACTTCCAATACAAAAAAGTCTCTCTTTTTGTTCTCTCTCAGGTAAACAGTTTCAAACCTATTAGGTTGCATAGTTCTAAGATCATAAGCACCTTAAGGAAATGGAACTTGGTATTCGTTTTTCCTCGATCCTTTCACTCTTCCCATTCTTGTTCTCAATTATTTTTATGTCGGTTTTTTTGTTGTTGTTTTGTTTTGTTGTGAAAGTGGTGCAGAAAAAGAAAGTGTGACCACCTGCACAATATTGTTCTTTTACCAGTATATGTGTGTATGCGGTATGTGGAAATGCCTGTGTGTGTGTGTGTGTGTGCTGATATACACAGAGATAGTGTCGCACAGACATACCTTATGATCTGGGGAAAGTGGGTGGGAAAGTGCCTGTCAACGGCCCTTTCAAATTCATGGCTTTCTGGATGCTATTTGGGACGTAAGAGTCCACGTTATTGCAGACTAGACAAGTTGACTTCAAGGCTCACACTGAAAGGGAACCGTGAGTGAGGAGAAGACAACCCCCTGTCCAAACAGCGGTCATCAGTTTGATATTGGAAGAAATGAAGGGCCCACCCCGCTCCCTCTCCCTCCCAGTTCCCAGCTCCTTCACTGCTTCATCTCTGAGCCTTGCCTAAGGATTTTCCCACATGTTCCTTCATCTGTTTCAGGTTTTGTTTTTAGTTTTTGTTTTGTTTTTTCCTTTTTAATTTCTATTTTTTCTGGTTGTTAACTCAGACACCTTAAAATTTGTCTTCATTTTGCCACTGTCTTCTCTGGGCACCTCTTGTTCCCTTTCCCCTCCCCGGGCCTAGGAGCACCCACACTCCTCCACTATCATGTTCTGGATGTCCTTTTTGATGATGTTCTGGCCATCATCATAGTACAGCATCGACATGGGTCTCAGCTTGGTGGGCACGCAGCACGACTTGAGGTTGGCGAAGGGGCTGTGGCCCCGCATGCGGTAGTGATTGATGACTGTCGAGTGGAAGGAAAGCGAGGACCCCGAGGTGCCTGCTATATGGCTTGGGCACTCACCCTCGCAGTAGTTGGCGTGGTAGCCAGAGGGCGCGATGATCCAGTCATTCCAGCCAATGTCCTTGAAACTGACAAAGAACTGCTTCTTACAGCAGATGTTCACCTTGCCGTCGCACTCCAGTCCCCGCCGCCGCCGGCGATGAGGGTGGTCTTCGGACTGCCGGGCCTGCAGCATGAGGAAAGGTCTGTGCGACTGCTCCTTCTCCTCATCTCCTGCCCCTCCTTCCCCTCCGTCCTTCCTCTTCCCTTCCCCCTCCTCCTCTTTCTTCTTTTTCTTGCCCAGGAGCACCAGGCTGGCGCCGGTCTCCTGGCACTGCTCGCAGGCGATCCGGACGTCCAGGTCGCTCCTGCCCTGGTCGAGCAGCCGCTGGATGCTGCTGGAGACCGGAAAGATGTGCCAGGTGCTCTTCCGAGCATCCACCACCTTTTCAGATATCAACAGTTCACTCCTCTCCCCCTTTAAGCCCACTTCCTCGGCCTCCTCCCCGGTGTCCACGCTGCCCTGCGGGTGCTTCTGCTGCTGGAAGAGGCGGATGGTGACTTTGGTCCTGTTCTTGTTGGCCTTGGGGACTTTGAGGAAGAGCCAGACTTCTGCACGCTCCACCACCGACAGGTCGCTGCCTTCCTTGGAGATCTCAAAGTGCAGCGTCTTCCGGGCTGAGCCTGAAGATGAAACACAGCACAAGAGAGAGCAGGGACACTCATTAGTTCCAGAGTTTGCCTTTACTGACTAAGTTCAGGCAAGCATGAGTCATCTGTCATAGACCATCCAGGAGAGAGAGGGGTCAACAAACCACAGCCCACTGGCCAAATTCGACCCGCCGCCTGTTTCTGTAGGGCCTGCCAGCTAATTATGGGTTTTGCATTTAGAATCGGATGAGAAAAAAAAAAATCAAAAGAAAAACTGTATTTTGTGACATGTGAAAATTATATGACATTCAAATTTCAGTGTCCCTAAAATAAAGTTTTATTGGAACACAGCTAGGCTCATTTCCCTATAAGCTGTCTATGGCTGCTTTTGCAGGATAGCACAGGGTAGAGTCGTTGCAACAGAGTTTGTCTGGTCTGCAAAGCCTAAAATATTTACTATCTGGCCCTTTCCAAAAAACGTTTGCTGGTCCCTAGGGTGGAATGGATAAAGTCTAGCTCTGGGTGCCTGCTGTGCCATTCATTAAGCTCTGTGCCTGCGGGCTACTGGCTTAATCGCAGCTTCATATCTTCTATAAAATGCAAATGACTGTAAAGACACGTGCCCTCTTATCTCACAGGCTTGGAAGGATCACGTGGGATAACGTGCACGAAAACGTACCACACTGCAAGCACTCCCCAGCTGTGTAGGTCTGTGTGGGTAGGTGCTCACTGTGGTACCCTCTTCTTCTCTTGCCTCAACCCTGCTTCGCTCCCCTATCATTTCTTCCCTGGGTTACAGCAACTGCATTTTCTTTACTTGACTTCTCCATTGAGGCAGACCATTATTTCCAACCATTTCCACCTTAAGCAGCTAAAGGCATCTTTCCCAAAGGCCATCTGACCACACCACTCCCTCTTTAAAGCCAGTTCACGACATACTATTTCCCTCAGGATAAAACAGAAACTGCCCAGAACTTCAGGGTTCTGCTTAAGCTATTCCTGCCCACCAACTGCCAACACACACACCCTGTTTGTGGCTAACGTTCATAACATTTCAGTTATCAGACCAGACAACACTTCCTCCAGGAAGCCTTCTCTGCCATCTCCCCATGCCACCCTCCTGCCAGTTTCAGTTATGCACCCCCTCGGTCTGCGGTCCCATGGATCTCATTCACTGTCTAAGTCCAGGGCTTGGCTGAAAGTAGACAATTACTTGATAAATCCTTGTAATGAATGAAGGCATCCTTAGCATTGATTGAGTTATATCAGATTAGAAGAGTCACCCCTCCCTTTGAGTGCCCCATTTTTGTCTCCTCTTCTAATTGCAGCTTAATGAGCACCAATAACATATTTCAAATAGCAACTGTTGCTAATATCACAGAGGAAATCCTTGCATTGTCAAGGCACTTGGACGCCATGACCACTCAGCTCTTGCCTAACTCCAAATTTAGAAAGTCATTCTTTCCTTCTCTTTTCATCAGAACCTGTATGTTTATGCACACAACATTTACTATAAGGAGCAGGTATACAGAAAACAGATCTTTGATTAATCAAAGATTTTCCCTCATTTATATTTTTTGCCACTTGGTGATATATAGGAATGTGCTGCCTTCAATATGTACCTGCTTACAACAGTCCCCACAGGCTTCCCACGTACAAATCTGAAAACAATATTAAAGCATTCATCTTAATACTCATAACTCCCCCATGAGAATCTCCCCGCCTGGATTTCCATAGCTAACAGGAATCCAGCCATGCTTATCACTCTTGGTCCCGAGATGTTTACGGTACTGTAAATTTTAGGCACAGTTTCAAGTTCTCTGCAGCAGAAGGCAGGTTTTTCTGTGCATTGCACATTGTGGATTCTGTTCTTAACACACTCTGCGCACTGTGATTATGAGAGTGGTAAATTCACTGAGGAAAGGGCCAAGGAGGGCTGCAAATGTATCCAGAAGGTTCTTTGGCATCTTTGTATAGCACTGGTAAGGCGCTGGCAATAACGGTGGTAGAAAGGGGAGTTCCTTTGACTCAGACCTTGCGTTCCCCGGCAGGAGTTGAAATGAGTAAGAAAGCCGGGTTTATGATTAGATCACCAGAGCGTGTGGAGCAGAAAGAGGGGGTAGCTGTCTTTATTTAGGACGCATGATGACTTTTTTTTTTTCCTGAACACGAATCCAGTATTCCCCTTTGCTAAGAATTGATGAGGTTTGTTGTTGTTTGTTTTTTAAGAACGTGAATGAGAGGATTCCAGGAAGGAGAGTTTAATCATTTAAATTTAAAGAGCCGATTAGCAGCAGATTTTAAGGTTATAGGGTCCTCCAGGACTCGAGGGAAAGGTTGGCAGAAGCCTCCAAAGCCTTTGCGAACTTGAGGTGGGGATATCCACCCTACCCCACGGAGCATGTTAACAAGCTACCTGCCGTTTCCCCTGCGGGCATCTACACAGTCCAGCTTCTGAAATCCAAACTGTGGAGGGGGTCACTCTCAAGACGGAGAGATAGTAGCTGCTAAGTTAGAGGAGCCAGAGGGCACAGGTTGTGTTTTGTTTTTCTATGAAAGTGTGTGAAACTGGAGATCCTGTCTGGTCCCTGGGATAGGAAAGCTCACTGGGTTTCAGGTAACTCATTCCCACAGGCTCTTCTCTTACCCATGCTTGGCAGGAGGGGTTGAGGGTGAAGGGAGATGGTCCTCAGGGAAAGAAAGAGCTCAAATAGCAGTGCTGACCCCCACACATTGGTCCTTCCATGAATAAAGCCCAGAGACCTATACAGATGCTTATGGATTGCTGAGGGGGAGGGGATGGGAGGAGGAAGGGTTAACTGGCTGACTTGAACAAGCCATGGCAGCACCCAAATTGCTTTTTGTGGAGCCCGTGAGGCTGCTGCTTCCAGCAACACACACCACAGGACAGCCCCTCATTTCAGGAGAGCAGGTTTCTGGAGCAGGATCTGGCCCCGCCCCTTCTTCACAGGCAGCTGTACTTTGGAAGCAAATGATTTAGTGTTCCTGAGAGAGGATTGTACAAAGAGAGTACTCATTAGAGGGGCCTCAATCTGTCAGGTGCTGTTATATTAGGATCAGAGAGTCATCATAAAATGACTTTCATCCTGGTCTTGGCTGATAATTAACTGTATGGCATCGCCTGCGTATTGTGGGGAGGCACGAGGGCTGATTTATGCATGGGTTTAATTATCTGAACTGAAAGACTCCATTCGTGGTATTTGCATGAATTGTCCGCATGCTTTATCTCTCCCCCATATTTCTGACATTTGGATTTTCCCCCTACTAATTGACATGCCTGTCGCCTCCTTCTCCTGGTGTCCATTTCTGGAACTGCTGTTTGTACATTGCATGATATTTTATCAGGGAAAAAAAAACACAAAACTGAGATCCAATTTCATGAAAATGCCGTTGCCATAATGCTCACGAGAACAGGGGGAAGAGAGAGATTCAAGTCTTCCTAATGTCTACCTTATATGCAGGTACATTTTAAAAGTTCTATTGTATTCTTACTTATTAAGCAGTGCATTTTTTTTTCCTTTTACATTAGCTTTCATTGCAGATGCGGGCGGGGGGATGAGGAGAATGAGACTGTTGGAAGCTGGAATGGAATTAATATTTACCAAGGTTGTAGGTTTCAGAAATATATAGAAACCCTCAGCTTTCTTAAAAATGAAAAATGTAATAAAATAACTAGTCAATTTATTTTATTCCCTTAATCTGTATATTATCTGAGAGAGTGCTATACTGCAGTAAAACCTCAAGCCGCCCTAATCTTCAAATCTCTATGCATGACAATTGGAAAAACGGAAAAGGCTTGCCTAAGGCTAAGGTGTTTAGGATCAATTTCTCTTCAGTTTCAGGTTTGACTTAAATATCTCCTGCTATGAAGTCCTGAAATGGAAGCTTTCCCATAATGCCTTGTGAGCAGGTATAGCATTAGTTTATACAGGTGTGCACTGGGTTTCTACACTGTTACCTATCTAACCAGATACAGGCTGGTTGCTTTGCTAATCTTTCATTACCTACTCTCTGGTAATATTCTTTTCATCCTCTGTGCTATTTTTTCCCTCCGGAGGCTTGTGAGCAAGTCTTGTATCACAGCCTGCTCTGCCTGAGTAATTCACTAAGAAAGTCCCACGCAAACCCATGTGGGTGATAATATTTTACCACTCAAACCTCTAAGAGTTTGGTGGACACATGCCATATTGAGAGAAAAAGGGGGCAGAAGAATGCGTGGGAGGGATAAACTTTGCACCTTATAGGAAATACCTTTGAAAGGCTACCAGTGGGAGAAATTGGACTTTGAAAGCTGGAGATAAAAAACACTCAAAAGGATGCTTGCAGCACATTTTCTTTGGCTTTCAGAATTACTCAAATGCTTTTAATAACTCAATCACGAAGGGATGCCCAGGGTTAAGCAACCAAGCCCTTCCCCCACACTGAGATGCAAAGTGCTCAGATTCCTGGATGCATAAACTTTTCCAATTAAATAAGCAATATTCACATATAGTGTTTCCTTTTGTTGTTGTTTCCCTCACCAGGGCTCTGCTTAAAGTATGTTGCCCTTCTACATATGGGTAATAATTATGTCTCCAATGTTAATGTGGAAAGCTTTGTTGTTTATATAAAGTATTTAAACTCACCATGGGGGGAAGGGGCGGAAGCCTCACTGTAAAAAGCCTCTGTAACTTAAATTTTCCATTCTTTACCAAGGTTTCTCTGTGCCTAGTTATAGTACAGTCAGTAGCAAGGGCATGCAGATTGCGTGTTTTCCTTGATGCACTAACTGCATTTGAATTGTGTCTCCAGGGGTTTCTGCAGAAGGCAGCAAATGAGGTCTTAAAGATTATTTTTCCTTCAGTCTCCAGTAGGGGATGTTGCCTGTAGTAGAATTACAGGTTTGGTCCCCCAGATTATCTTGGTTAATGTTTTAGCCTTAATATCTTTTCTTGGGATCCACTATTAAACTATAAATACCCAGCCACTAGTATTAGTCATCAAAGCCCCTTCCATTTACATAGTGATGAAAAAGAATGTTAAATATTTAGGGGAAAGGGGGTTTTAGGTTCCTAAAGAAGTAGAAAAGTTCCCAAGGTCCCACCCACAGAATTTCAGAGACTTCTTCCAAAGTTCCTAAGAACTTTTACACATTTGATTTTGGATCTAGGAACCAGTCAAGTATGAAGAATTCTGAACTACAGCTAAGAAATCATACTCAAGTATATTTTAGCAGAAGAGGGGCCAAGACAAACACGTGTTTTCACGAAAAGTGCCTGGGAAGGTTTTACTCCCAGTTCCCCATACATCAAAACTGAATTTCCACCCTTACACCTCCCCCACCCCAGCCCCCAATACACCTATTTCACAAGGGAAAACCACTATTAATCTCTTTCTAAATCCTTTCTCCACGATTTCTCTCCACACCCTCAGTTCGGAAACAAATGCATCCTCAGAAGCTGAACACCATGTTCCCACAAGGCGTTAAATAAATAGCCTTTTTCCTCCCTGTTCGAAGTCACTTGTCATTTGTTGCTGGTGAACAGCGCTGATACGGCAGGCAATTTGGGGCAAGAAAATCAAGGGAGACCGAAGCGTTTTTGTAAAAGCCCAGGCGAACGTATTAGGGTGAGACAGGAACAACTTTAGCATTGCTGAGGATTCACGGTCACGTTCCTCTATGCTCTGCCCTGTTTGCTTTCAAAATTTATCACTCCTCTGCCATCCATAGGGCTCTGGAATGTTCACATGTATCACCAGCATTCCTGTTTCCTTGCCTTCTGTCTCATTTAATGTATCATAGGTGGTTATATTTTCCCATCCCATAAAATTCTTAACTTTTTCTGGAGGATGAGAGGAAGCAGGAGGTAACTGATAATCAGTAAATTCAAGGGCGCTATAGACTGGGGCTTCCAGTAGGGTGAAACTGCGTTTCGCTGGAAGATTAACTGGCAAGGAGCAAAAGTCTTTGGCACACGCCCTCTTGTGGCCAATTCTTTCCCCGTTATTCAGAGAAGAAAGCGTGCAACCCTTAAAGGCATCGGGTCAGTGACGGGGTACCTCACAGGAAAAGTCAGGAGACTGGCGTGAACAGTAGGAGCCAACTCCACTTTGAGATGACTTTCGGAGGGTGGGAGAAAAAAGTCATCCTAGCAACCTTCAGGTTAGACCCCTATTCGGGGTAGCGTAAATTTGGAACTCAAACTTTCTGTAAATAGTAATCGCTTAAGAGAGAAGATATATGTGTTGATTTTGGTAACTCTTAGTTTGTGTGAGCATTTTCCATTTCTTGATGCTTCATTTGTTTTTATTTTTTTCCTATCTTTTCTTCAATTCATGCACTCAATTGCTAAGTTAATTATCAGAATCAGCCTATACGTTTGGCAGCATATGAAGTCACAACAGTTTATTGTTTGGGGGCATCAACTGACCAGCTACTGTCATGAATAAATATAAGATAAAATAAGGTACAGCAGCCAAGAAAGCCACCAATTTTAGCTTCATTGATGATATTGATGATTATTGTGATAGTTGGCTTGGCTTTACCCATGTCTCTTCCCTTTCCTTTGAAGAGAGGACACCTCTTTAAGGCCCTAAGGTAAGCCCTGAGGATTCTGTCCACGCAAAGCACACACTAACCTTGGTGAGCATTCTTAGGTGACTGAATAAAAAGTTACCCATTTTTTATTTCTCGAAATAAACTTCAGGTTGCCTTAGAGTAACTCCCCTCCTCTAACTCAAAAACTCACAGTAGCTTTACAAAGATAGGCACATTCTACCTGAACACAATGGGACAAACTCAAGTAAAAGAGTTCTAGGCACTTTTGCTTTTGTAGTCCCTCAATTGCTATGGCCATAAACAATCAAAGAAAGAAGAGGCAAAAATTAAACTCGTATCCCAAAATTGAAGGCTTCCTGTCATTGAAAAGCGTGACTCTGGGCGTAAGTCTACAGCATGCACATGGGTGACTCTTTTATTGACTGGATTTTATGCCGTATAGAATAGTTTATAAAGAAAAGAAAAATGCATGTCCTTTCCTCCAAAAATCTT
The DNA here is from genome assembly GCA_029593785.1 of Cabassous unicinctus. Lineage (NCBI taxonomy): Eukaryota > Metazoa > Chordata > Mammalia > Cingulata > Chlamyphoridae > Cabassous > Cabassous unicinctus. The sequence goes on from JAQZBX010039740.1 coordinate 21,257, forward strand.
GACATTCACACAGTAGGACTATTAAATAATTAATAACCTTAATAATATTAATAATATTTAATAACCTTAATGGGTTGAATTATTCCAAAGCAATAAAGACATGGATTGTTGTTTTTCCTTTTTAACATATTTGCTACAGTCCTTCAGATGATAACTCTTCTCTTGCATAGCAAAATCGACATCAGAGAGTGGGTGTCCACCATATAGAAATCATTAAATCTGTAAAATTTTATAAATTCCACTTGAAGTTGATATGGAAACCTCTCAGATGAGAGCAAACCAACGAATAAAGTCTACCTCTTCTAAGCACCCAGCAGCACACCCAAAGTGAAGTTACAAATTCAGTTGGGAGAAGTTTAAACTTTAGGCAACTTGTAAATTGAATGAATCAATCACCTTTTCCAAAAATAGTGCAGTTTCTTTCAAAGTAAACACCTAGCAGAGAAGTTTTAAAAAAGGAAAAAGATGAAACCTCCTATAACCGAGAAGTTTGGCACTAAGATAAAGGTCATACCACAGAAGGAAGGTAAATGGTCAAATTCTTTCACTGCAAAAGTTCCTGAACTCCAAGAGAGTGATTTGCTATAGAAGTCTTACAAGTCAGAAAGAGGGTTATTTTGCCAGCGCCAGGTGTAAAATTAAAAGACTAATCCCTGGGCCGATGGTCAGGCAGCGGTGGAGGGCACAGGTCAATTTTGCCATGTTATGTGAAAACCGATTGATTAGGCTCTGATTTGGGGCCATCATGTGTGGCAGTCGGTATAAAAAAAACACATACACTTGTGTCAGGACAGGGAGCAGCCCTCTACACCACTGGAATCCATTCCATACAAAGGTCCTAAGCCTTTGCTTTCCTACCTGACAACTATGAAAGGTTGAGGGAAATTGGCTGGCAAGTTGAAAACTCCAACCTGACTTTTTTCCTCAATTGCCTTCAAAAGTCATAATAACCATATCCTTTGGAGCTGCACCAAGAAAGAGATTTAGGGAAAGACAATAAGATCTGAGACAATAAGAGAAAGAAGCTTCTGGTGAGAGAACTAAATGGCCTGAGAACTTTGTGGGACACCGGGACTTCTAGAGGGGCAAGCCCGAAGCCAGCAGGCTCTCTGCTCCCTAAAGCATGCCCAGGTCTTGCATGGTTTTCTTGAAAACAGAACATCTGAGTCAACAGGTTTTCAGGATTGGAAATTCTGAGTGTTGCCTTAATTGTTTATACTGCGGCGGCAAACTTTTAAACAAAAATGCTAGGAGTCCCTGCACATACTTAACTAGCCATATGTTCTACCAAACAAAACAATGGCATTCCTTTCAAATGGATTTGGCAAGGCATTCAATTCTTTAGCCTGGCATCACCGGGAAAGTGACATGGCATTCACACGTGTGTCCCGCCATGCATGGGCTTCGGCTTGTAAGTAGGCAAAACGATCTATGCCATGTAATTGTAAAAAACAGCCTGGCTCTCCAGGTCTATGGCACAGACTTTCTGACAGGTTATTTTCTATTCAGCAACAGGTTAGTGTGGTCCTGGGACAATGATTAGAATCTGTTTATGAAAGTTTTTCCTCTTAAGGATTGGGAGTTCAGCATAGTATCTGAGAGCACTTTGTCAAGGTTGCATTCCTTGGCAGGGAGCTCTTAGTAACTTCACAGAGAACAAAACT
>JAQZBX010039741.1:0-22925 GCA_029593785.1 Cabassous unicinctus
ATGGTGATGATCCCCACTTTATTTCTCCACCATGTACTTCTCTCCCAAAAACCTACTTTCATATATCCATTTAAGTGGCATTAAAGTGGCAAAACAAATTCCATATGTCCAAAGCTGAACCATTGATATTGTCCCCAAGTCTGTCCCTCACAGAGTTTACCCCACCTCAATTGATGGCAACTATATACTTCCAAGTGTCTGGTCTAAACACTTGCAGCCATGCTTTATTCCTGATATTATCTCACATGTTACAGCTAATTCATCTGCAAATCCTTTTGGATCTAGTTTCAAAATAGGATCTGTGTAATAAGGAATTCAGACTTTCCCAAAGAGAGCACTGGCCCGTAGTCCAGGTTTCTGGGTGGTAGCCTTTTAAACCAAAGGGGTGCCTTTGTTATTCATGGTAGGCCCCTCAGACCACACATTATAGTTTATGTTAAGGAGATTATTTAGGGTGAGACCAGCCACATAGTCTAAAGGTTGGGCCCAGACAGAAAGACATACCATTTAGGGTGGAGGCTTTGGGCCATGTGATATGGGCCAAATACCCAGGAGGAGGGTTGGAGATTGAATTCCACCACAACCACATAGGTAATTAATTCATCATTCATATTTACATAATGAAGCCCCAATAAAAACCCTCTACAAGGTAGAGGTTGGGAATACTCAATATGTGTTGTCACACATACAGACTAAGAAGAAGAAATGCTGTTTATGATTTCATGAAAAAAGGACAACCGAAAGTCCTGGGTGTGGACGCTTCCCAAACTCTATCTTATGTGCCTCTTTCTTAGGTTGGTTCTGATTTGTATCCTTTCCCTGTAATAAATTATATCCATGAGAATAATCCTATAATACATAGTTTTACAATTAGCCCACACTGGTATAAGTGTAACAAATAGTACCAAAGAGCCACATTTTTGTTATTAATAAAGTAATTTTGCTAGGTATTAAATGAAATTGCTACTTATTATATAGGAGGTAAAAGATTTCATTAATATAAGATTGTAGCTCTCAAATACAGAGTCTAAGTTCATTGTCACCCTGCAAAGAGAGAATAAGGAAAGCTTTATCTATGGTTTATTTTGAGTAAAGAGAAACAAACATATTGACACAAGCTATAAACTCCTTTTGCATAGAAGTAAGAAAATATTTCTTCTTTTTCCAGAGAAACTGAGAAAATGAAAAAGCTGGATCCAGTGGTCACAAGGAATCAAAGACTATCAATATATCACTATAAAATAACAAAACAGCATCGAGAATACAAATCCTGAAATAAGTTATGCTGAGTCTTTAGTACAGGTCACCTTTTAGTCACATTTCCTGAAGCTATATATAATGCTGTTGGCAGTAAAGACATTTTGAGAAAAAAAAAAATGTATGAAGGGGCATATAAAGCATCCTTGGTATTCTTTTTTTTAATTTTTGATTTTTTTTTTCAGTGAATGCATCCCTCAAATATTGCCTTAGATATAACACTAAAAGCTTCTGAAAAGACTGGCTTGGCAAAATACCTGCTTTTAGTTGTTCTGGACAAGAATGAAAAGATCTGGTGGTCATAAATCTGTGAATACAATTTATTGAATGCATTTTTCAAGTCATTGTGGTGAGACAGAGAGAATTGAAATGAGTCTATGTACAGGTCTGTTTTATTCCATTTTATGTGAAAAGGGTCTGCCCTGGAAGGGGTCCAAGTTGACAGAAGAGCTCTAGAAGAGTGATAAATTTTAATGCATCTGTTAGCTGTTAATGATGGATGGCCATATCTCAAACTCTTTAAGAAGTTTGAGATTTAAAGTGTCTCTCCACTTATAAGGAGATTTATTAGAGACAGTTAACAGAGGTATCCACAAGGAAAACTACCAATATCAAAAAAGTTTCCTATTATAAGATGATTGGAGAGATAGTAGAAGAAGGATCTTTTCCAGTACTGTGCCTTATGGAAAACACTGGATTACATAAAATATAATTATGTTAGTTTAACCTTCCATTCCAAAGTAATAGAAATATTTTGTAGTTAATCCAATCATCTTAAAAATAAAGCATTAGTAAACATAAGACAACTTTAAATGCAAGCTTTATTTAATTTAAAACTCTTTATTTCCATCGATAATTATCATATACTGACCTGAATATGAGAACTTTCCTACAACTTGTTGTTATGATCTTGAATGACTGGCATTTTCATCACAGAAGCAATTGCTAAGTATTTTGCATTTCACTCATTTTGATTGTGTTGGTTCTTCCATTTGAAAACTTCCTTAGAATGATAAGATAGTTCTTCTATTGCTGAAGATGTTTCAATAATTTAATGGCAAATAAGACTGTGTATACCAAAGAAAAAAAAAGATGATTGTAATAAAATTCATTATACTGAATTTAATTAGAAATGATAAATATTGCCTTTGGCCATTTAATACTAATATATCAAGTATTTATCAATATGTTAAGTATAATTTCAGTGTAATATTATTTAATTTGGTATCAAAATACATATTAATGTTTACTTATTTACACTTTTGATTGAAAACATTTCTCTTCTGTTGGTTAACTAAAGATAATGTACTACTTTGCTTCATTTCATTACTCCCTCATTTTTTCTTTTCCTTTTTGTTTCTTTTTGGTTTTCTTATTTCCCAAAGCTTCAGCTTTCTCTCTTTCTCTGTTTACATGCTCCCTTAAAGGATGCACTTTCTTTCATAGCTTTCATTATCTCTTCTCTTCTGATGAATTTAAAGCTAATTCATATGGAGGCTGATATTTTATACCAGTTCAGATGAAACCTTAACAAAATTCCAGAGAGTTATTTCAGAACATTAACTCTTATTACAAAAGAAAAGGTCAAATGACTAATTAATCTAAATAAATGTGTATATATTGAATCAATGATTTCATTTAACTATAGTATGCAAATAGATGCCAAATTATATTAGTTCTATCTTTGTAGGGGTATCTCTTATTGTATGTAATACTATGAAGAGAGCTGCATTGTCATTAACATTCCCAATACAACAATAATATTCACTATTGTGAAAAGTGGATTATAAGTAATTTTAGAAAATAAATGAAATTTGTTTGTTATTGAAATGTAATGTTGTTTTCTAAGATGCAGTCCAACTTTAAGAAATGATATCATCATAATTATAGATCTAACAATAGAAATTGAATTTTTAATTTCCTCTGCATGTTTGTAATTAAGAAGCTCTTTTACATGAGAACAAAAAAGAGTGAAGTAAATTGAGATTTTGGAAATAATCTGGGGCAGTAGTTCTCAAAGCATAATAAAAACTTAGTTGTCAAATTATTTGCCTGTTTCTATTTGTCACTGAAAATAATGTATTAGTCACAACATTTAATAAATTAAGCACACTTAATTTATTCCATGCATGGAAAGTAAGGTAAAATAAAGTCATAATCATTATTATGCTGGGAGAATCATAAATTTAAAGCTCTTAATCACCAAAGTAGAAAGAAAGTGTTTATTACATTTACTTATACTAAGCATAAGAATGTGATATGAATGTTTGTAAGCTAGACCACTGATATTGCAGGTATTACATGCTACAGAATTTTGACTATCTGAGAAGGAAGAAAAGTCTACTCTAGATAGTTCTAAAAATTCAAATTGTTCATAGACTGATACATGTTTAATGTTAAAAAGTAAAAACACATAATCTTTTACCTTATTTCATTCAAAAATGTCAAAAACAACACCGAAAGGAATTTTTTTACATTTATGAATGAAATCAGCTGAATTAAAAATTAACATGATAAGGGAAAAATAATGTTTGTTCTTTAGTTTGTATGTAAGGCATTTACAGGTAGTCAAATAATTGACAAGTGTGGGCAAAGTCTAATGCAAACATTCAGTATTTTTCTGAGGTTATGGAAAAAAGGAACAGGATAGAAAATTGTACTCCACATATAACTCAACAATTCAAATAAAGCATTAACTAAAACCTAGAGATTTATGTAAGCAATTATTTTTCACATTCAGTCATACCAAATCTTCTTCAAAATTAAAATTTATCTTTTTTATTATTGTGGCAGTTTGATATTATTTATGAATTCCAAGAAGAGATATTGATTATATTGTAAACTAGTCACTTCCTCTGGGTCTGGTACCTTTTGATTGATTTAAATTCAAAGGATTTATGTTTACTTGATTAAATCAAGATTTGGGTTTTGATTCAACCATGTCATTAGGGCTTGCAGGTTTGAGTCCCTGTCCCCTTGGTGGGCTGCTAAGACAAACTCTCACACAGAAGTATATACACAGAGAAGCAGAGAAGATACACAGAGGAAGAGAGACAGGTCCATAGAGATGGCAGAGGTGCAGGGAAGAGAGATGAGCCTTTCGCCTGATAGTTTAAGGCTGTCCTTGTGAAGAGAAGAGAGCATCTGAGCCCAGAGAGAAAGGAGCCCCAGGAAGAAGAGATGAGCCTTATGCAAGCCTACAGCTGAGATCAGAAGAAGCTGGACCCATGGTGCCTTAATAGGGAAGAGGAATGCTGAACTCTTGCAGATGTTGCCTGCCATCTTGCTTCAACATGTGGCAACAGAGTTTGGTAAAGAGGTAACCTTGAGTTGGACTCTTTAGGGCCTTGTAATTGTAAGGTTTTACTCCAAATAAATACCCTTTATAAAAGCCAACAAATTTCTGGTACCTTGCATGAGCAACCCTTTGGCTGACTAATACAAAATTTGGTAACGAGAAGTGGGGTCGTGCTTTTGCAACTTCCAAAATGCTGTAAGGATTTTATAGATGGGTGAGGGGTATTTTTTGGAGGAATTGTGAGATGCTTGATAGAAAAGGCCTAGATTGTTTTGAAGAGACTGTTGGTAGGAACATGGGCACTAAAGAGACTTTTGATGAGGCCTTAAAAGTAAATGATTAAACTGTTATTGGAAATTGGCAGAAAGGTGATCTATGTTTTGAAGTCATAGAGAACTTAACGAGATTGACTCCTGATGTACGGAAGGCAGAATTTGAAAACTATGAGCTTGGACATTTAACCAAGGAGATTTTCAAACTAAATGTGGAAAATGCAGCCTGGCTTCTGCTTGCAGCTTATAGCAAAATGTTAGAGGAAAGAGAAAAGCTAATAACTGAATTTTTGGGCACAATGAAATAAGAATCTGATTCTGGAAATTCCAAACCTCTGGAAATCAAGCCCCCAGACAATAATGCCTCATTTGAGGAATTAACTAAACTTGGAACTTGTAAGTCAGAATTGAAAATGTAGTTATCTGAGAAAGTCTTGTGGAAAGTCTTACTGTCTGATGGCTTGGACCCCTGCTTCCTGCATGCTAAACCAACAAGCTTATTGAGAAAACTGTATGAACTAAACCACTGTCTGTCTGGACTAAAAGGGACAGTGAGGGAAGAGATGGAAGGGAAAATGGCTTTAAGAGGAAAACCATGGAAGCTGAGGTCTGGAATTAAGACATCACCTTGGGTCAAGAGAAAGATGCCACCCATGTGTACGGAGAAGGTGAGTTTGCCCCAGCATTTGAAGAGGGTTGATGTTCCAGCCCACTGTTCAGGGAGAGTTTTGCCACCCCAGGCTACAGAGAGGGTGCAGCACATTCCCCAAGTGTTGAAGGAGAGTAAAGTCAACACCCCATAGGTCTGAGAGCAGTGTGCTTGTCCAGCATAGATTTAAAAAGCCAGGTTGCCAGCTCATTGCCATGAGAGATTTGTGCCTGTACATCAGAGATTAGAGAGAATGTTGCTCTCCCCTCACTGTACTAAGGTGGTTGAAACTCTACCCCAGAAATCGGGGAAAGTGTGGCCATCACCCCAATGTTCTTAGAGGGTGAGTTCTGGAGTTCAGTCACTATGCAGATGTTTCATGAGGGTAGAACCAAGAAAATGACCATTGGGCAAGCCCATGAGGTCCCAGGGAGAAGAAACCATTACCTTGAGAATGACTCTTAGACTTTGAAATCTAATGAAGTATTCCCTGCAGGTTTTTGGAACTGGAGGGGACGCATGACTCATGTTTCCCTCCCAATTTCTCCTTATGCTAAAGCAAATGCTTATCCTGTGTCAGTATTTTGGAAGCAGATATACAGTTTTGTTAGTTTCACAGGTCTACAGCCAGAGGGGACTTTGCCCCAAGACAAATTGTATTTCTATAAACTGATTGTGGATGTGATTTTTTTACTTAAAATTGCTACTGAAATAAGGTTTTTTGAATATTATAATGTCTTTTTGGAATTCAGAGGGTGGAGTGTAGCATTTTGATATTATTTAAGATTTCCAAAAAGAGATATTGATTATATTGTAAACTGTTCTGTTCCTCTGGGCATGATACCCTTTGATTGATTTAAATTCAAAGGCTTTACATTTACTTGATTAAATCAAGATTCGGTCTTTGATTTGACCATGTCATTAGGGTGTGCAGGGTTGAGTCCCTGCCCCCTTAGTGGGCTCATAAAACAGACTGTCACACAGAAGTAGATACACAGAGAAGATACACAGAAGAATAGAGACAGCTCCATAGATATAGAAGCCCTGGGAAGAGAGATGGAGTCATTTGCCTGAGAGTTTACAGCTGACCTTGTGAAGAGACCAGAGTACCTGAGCCCAGAGAGAAATGAGCCCTGGGAAGAGATACAAGTCTTATGCTAGCCTATAGCTGAGATCGGAAGAAGGTGGACCCACTGAGCCTTAAAAGAGAAGAGGAATGCTGAACCCTCGCAGATGTCACCTGCCATCTTGCTTCAACACATGACAACAGAGTTTGTTAAGGAAGTAACCTTAAGTTTGACTCTTTAGGGCCAATACATTTCTCTCTAAATTTCAGATTAAGTTTCTAATGATCTATGAAATCTACAGTTAGCACCAGAGAGAGAATAAAGTTCATGAATTACCCTAAATTGGAATAATCATTCATCAAAATAACAAATATCATACATATTAGACAGGTAAAATAAACACATGTTAAGAATATATGCTTTAGAAACAGAAGAAAAGGGGTTTAAATCTTGGCTTTAAAAATTATTATCTATGATATGATATTAATATTCATAAATAAAAATCCTTTGGTAATTTTTCTTTTCACATTTTACAGGAGATAATGAAGTTCAGAAAAGATCGCTAATGTATTTTTTTAAGTTAAATAGAATAATAAATGCAATGATCCTATAGTACACAGTAAGTATTCAAGAAGAGGTAACTCCATTTTATTAGACATGCAAGTTATTGTTAGTTTCATACTTCAGAGTAACTAATTCTTTGTGATCCAGAATCATTTTACCACTATATAAAATCTCAGAAATTTTTTTGCCTTTCCAGTATTTTTATATTGTTTTTATTGTCTTTAATCTACAAGTATCTTATTGAAGAAGAGGAATCAATAATGGAGGAAAGATGAGTCATATAACCAAAAATAATTTGCTTTCCTTTGGATATTTTGCTGTAGTGGATATTGCAATGTTATTAATGGTGACAGGCCTTCATAACACTTGATAAAATGATAGCCTTAGCGTAGGTCTCATAAAGTTTGTCATTACATTTTGAAATTTACATTATTAAATCAGATCAAGGGAGACCATCACCTCACAATAGGTCAATACAGAAATACAAAGAAAAATGTTTATTGTTTAAGGTAAACAATTAGGAGTGCACCCAAAACTTTATTTTTAATGTCACAGCTTGCAATCTTTCTCTTTTCACTCTCAGGTAAAAATGTTTCTGTATCCACATATCATGTGATTTCAAAATATTTTAAAATTTGAATAATCATTGTAGCAAACAAAATCATTTTTTAATACTGTTCAGAAAGAGGAGAAATGTAGAGTAAACTGGTTAATATTTAGTAAAAAGTATTATGTTAAAAATATGCCAGGGACTTTGGTTATCATCATTCTTTTAAGAGTGGATACTGTGTGCTATTTATTTTCAGAGAGGAATCATATGTCAGTTGACTAGGTGCCACACTTTCTGAATGAGGTCATTGTGAGATGCCATGTATTTGGTTTTCCATTTCTTTGGCATCTGAAATGTAGCCATTCACCAGAACATTTATATCTCAATGAGTTAACCAAACCAATGAACCTAGTCAAATAATATTTGTACATGTTAATTTTTTTTTAATTCATAAAATTCTTATAGACAAGTCTTGTCCCCAACATCCAAACAATTTGGGGGCTATTCTCTTCAGAATGTGAAAAGAGAAAAACATTTATTGAGACTTACTAAATGACGAGCCCTATGCTAAACTCATCATGTGGCATCACATTTAAACTTGGCTACCATCTGCAAAATATATTTTAGAATCCAATTGCATCTCACAATCTCCTGTCACTATCCTCTGAGCTAAGTCACCATCATCTCTCAAATGGATTACTGTTACAGCCTCCTGTGATGGTTAGGCTAATGTGTCAATTCGGCCAGGTAATTGTGTCCAGGTATTTGGTCCAGCAAACACTGGGCTAATTGTAATACAAGAACATTTATGAACTTTGGTCACCAGTGAGTTAACTGGGTAGATGGCTGATTACTTATGCATCAATCAGGGAGATTTCATCAGCAATGGGTGATGCTTTTATCCAATCAGTTGAATACCCTAAAAGGGGAAGTGATTTCAACATTCAGAGAGAATTTCCCAGCTCATCTTTGGACAGCCAACTTCTCCCAGAAACTCATCAAGGACCTTCATTGGACTTTCATCGGAGCCTCTGGTTTGCAGCCTGCCTGCGGAACCTGGACTTGTGCATCCCCACGGTCACGTGAGAGACTCTTATAAGCTCTCATATTATTGACAAGTATCTCCTGTTAATTCTGTTTCCCTAGAGAACCCTGACTAATACACCTCCTTAGAGGTCTCTCAGATTCTACTCCTGTACCTATATTCTAGCCTCAACACAACAGGCAGAGAACTGCTGTTAAAACAGAAGTTAAATGTATCACCCCACTTCACAAACCTAAGAAAGACTCTTGTGTTCTTTCAGAGCAAAGCCAATGTCTTTTTATGATAAAAAAAAAAAAATCCCTATATCTTTTGTGTAACATTTATGTAATCTAAGTATCTTTAAAAAAACAAAACAACAACAACAACAAAAACTACAGAATCCCTTTTGCCTCTACCCTGATGCTGGGGATATCAGGGACACACCTAGTCGCCATTTTCTAGCCCTTGCTTACCCCTGCCTCCTTTTTTATTGTATGCAGATGTTCAATATGTTTTCATTCTGCATCCTAGGGGAGACATTAGGTCAAATGGAAGAGTATGAGTGTCCCTTAAACTGGAAAACTGGAATAAGCAGTACTTGCTGCTTATCTGGGTAGGAACACTGAGTGGCAGGGCTCCCTCCCTCTGGGTTGTATAAATTCCCTGGGGCAGGACAGGCTTATCTCTCCTCTCAGATGCAAAAGGGGGTATGCTGAGCTGCCATTCACCAACCCTCATATGAGCAGTTGGCCTCCCTGGACCAGCCCCCATGCAATCTCTTCCCCTTCTTTTTTGGTCTCTTTATGTTGGCTGTGTAAGTAATAAAACAGGCATTTGCTGAAAGTTTCTGTTGTACCTTAGCCCATGTATCTATGATGCACCATACAGCAGCTCACTCTACACTTCTTCCTTCTTAACTCTATGAGTTTCCTTAACAGCTGCCTTTCCACTCACTGACTTTACCTCCAGTCTCAGCATATAAACTCCCTTACTTTTCCTCAAACTCTCCAAGTTACCTCTCTTCTTAGGACCCATGCTATGGCTGTTTTTACTGCCAAGAAAATTATTCCCCCAGATAGCAGAATGACTATCTCCTATGACTATCTCCTATCTCCCTCAAGGTTTTGCTCAATGTCTCCTCAATGAGGCCCACTCTGATCATTCTGTTTAAAATTGTGCCTCCCCAGCGCTCTTGATTTCTCTTACCATGATGTGTACTTTTTTCCTCCCAAAGTACCTGTCCACTTCTAACATGCTATATAATTTATTGAATCATGATGTTATTTATTGTTTACCTCCACCTTCATAATGTAAACTCCACAAGAGTAGGGAATTCGTTCACTGATGTAACTCAAGCTTCTAAAGGAATGGCAGGCAAATGAGGCACTTAATAAATTAGCACTGAGATGAAGTTTATAGCAATAGATTTCTACTTTATAGCTAAAGAAAATGAAACTTATAAAATTTTGGAAGTTTTCACGAAAGCTCTTGCCTTTCAAATAGGCATCTTGATTTGAAAACAGGCCTATTTAGTTTTTCTGTTACACTACAGATCACTGGCTTCTGCCCCTTTCTGCCATACTAATTCTTGTTTAGGTTGTAGATCACTCAACTACTCTTCTATTAAGATTCATAAAAATGGAATGCCAATCATAGGAGAAGATAAATTAATTTTTTTACATTCTATGATGGAATAGAATTGCATACAAGTCATAAAACATGAGAATAACTTTCAAAATGTGATAAAAATCTTTATTCAGCATAACATAATGTTGAATAAGAAATTATGATACAAATTTGCATATTCAATATCATCTCAGCAGTGAAAATTATGCACACATTAGAAAAAAGACCAGAAGTTTCAAGTTAAATCCAGCATTTTACTTTGTTCCTTCTAGGTGCTCTGCTAACATGAAAATAAAGAAAATAATTTTTAACGGAGATTAGACTAAATGAGGCACATGAAAATGCTTTGTAAGATAGCAGAAAATGATAACTGACTTAGTAGATCAACACAAATACAATACACACACACACAACCTGAAACATAAAATCCATGAGGAGAGGGAGAAAAGGGGGACATCAGCTATTTTATTTATAACTGAAACTAGAGGCACAAATTATATGTAATGGTGGAGGGGAGGATGAGTGTGAGGGTTGAAAACTAAAGTATTTATTGTAAGTCTGTATAAAGAGAAATTGTATCTTCAAATTTTCTTCCTTATCCTGAAGAGCAAAGTCTACCCTACCCTATCAATTCTTTTAAAGAATTACTTCAGAGAGATTTTTGACTTTTGAACACAAGGAACAGTTTAGGGAAGGTTCTGTGAAGGAAATTTTGTAGCAGTTTGATATTGTTTATGAATTCCAAAAATGGATATTGGATTATATTTGTAAACTGGTTTGCTCCTCTGGTATATTAGATTATGTTGGAGTCAGAGGTTTCACTTTTACTTGATTAAATAATGATTGAGGCTTTGATTGGGTCATGTCAGTAGGACTTTGAGTCAGGCGGGGTCTCACAGAGAAACTGCACCACAGAGAAGGGAGTTTGGAGTTTGGAGCCTGGAGCCTGGGAAGTAAACACATAGAGAAGCAGGTATGTGAGGAAGGAGAGAAGGCTTAATAGGACACAGCAGAGGCCCCGGGAAGAGAGACAAGCCATTTGCCTGATAGTCTACAGCTGGCTTTGTGGAGAGAGCAGAGAAGCTGAGCCCCGAGAGAAACAAGTCCTGGTAAGAGAGGGACCCAGGAAGGCTGAAACCTTGCATATGTCGGCAGCCATCTTGCACCAGCATGTGTCAACAGACTTTGGTGAAGCAAGTAACATGCTTTATTGCCTGGTAACTCTGGGCTTCTATCCCAAATAAATATCTTTTATAAAAGCCAACAGATTTCTGGATTTTGTACCAGCACCCCTTTGACTGACTAATACAGAAATGATATTGGGAAAATAAGTAAAAGTCAGCATATTGATTGGTGAAACCACTGCCCTCTCCTCCAACTCATCTCAAAGAATTGACAGCTAGATTTTCACTCACCAAGTAAAAGAAATAAGATATTTGCAAAAGTAAAAGATGTCAAATATGGGATTTTTTTGTCCCTCACCTAAATATCTGAAACACCATGGCAGCCCTAAAATAGAGCTTTCAACCAGTTTTTTTTTTTTTTTCAGCTTCTGGAACCGCAAGTCCTCTCTTATATTTCAGGAAAGTATCCAACTTAAATTGCAAATAATAAAACAAATATACAAACAGGTAAAAGGAACTTACAGGAAATCAAGTTAAGCAGGGGAATAAAAGACATCATTTTAAAATATTATAGTTAATACCCTAGACAAAATATCAGTCCATTTTCAGACATACAACGTCTCAAAATATGTATCTACCATACATTCTCTCTCAGAAATCTATTGTATTATATGCTCCAGCAACAGAGGAGAAAACTAAGAAAATGGAAGACATCAGATACCAGAATAAGATAATTCTACCAAAAAAATCAAAACAAACAAACAAAAAACCAAAGGAATTTGTAGACAATTGGTGAAGGGAAGTCCTAAAATGACAATTGGACAATAGGAGACATTGGTTTATGTATACTGGTAAATGTGTTTCTCAATTCTACCCTGCTTAATTAGACAGATTAGTTAACCCAGTAATAGGTAGTGTGGAACCACTACACACCTCCACACATGTCCCTGTAAAACTTCTTGGATAAGAGGAAGAGAACAAAATATATGCTACTTGAGAACAACTGGCTCCCTAAAGTGAAAAAACAAAAACAAGAAAACGAGAGAGAGAGAGAGAGAGAAAGTGAGAAAGAGAGAGAGAGAGAGAGAGAGAGAGAGAGAAATACTTTCCAATCTCAAATCCAGCAATGAGGTAACTCACTCCATCTCCCACAGGAAGAAATCAGGAAAAGAAGATGAAGTCAAGAGTTTATTTGCTTCCTTGTTTTTCTAGGGTAAATTCCTTCTCATTCAAACCAAATATTTGAAGAGGAAGAACATGTATTTTTCATAATATGCCCCTTGACCACCTTGTGCTTAATGCCCCAAGTGAACTTAAAATGTGTCTATCATCCTATCATCCTCAGGGAAAATACCAACAGTCTATTATGGAAGTCTTCTTCCACCCTCATGAGACTTCTCCCTCAACCACTGCTTTTTTATTTTAATTCTGTTTGGGACTTTGATATAGAATAGAAGCATTGCTCATAGAAAGTTCTCTATTAAATAAAACCAAAGTGGTTTTAAATGATGCAATTTTATTTGCCTTCATCTTAATACTTGTCAGCATATAAATCAATGGCTGCTGCATTTCTAGGGAAGAAGAAGGGGAAAAAGAATAAAAGGAAAAGCAAAAGGCAGAAAAGTGAAAAGGCTTTTTAAAAATGTCTTTAAGAGAGCGGATATGGCTCGAGCAGTTGAGCGCTTGCTTCCCACATGGGAGGCCCCAGGTTCGGTTCCCAGTGCCTCCTAAAAACAAACAAACAAAAAACAATAAGCAAACAAATGAAAAAACCAACTCAGGGTAGTCGATGTGGCTCAGTGGCTGAGTGCTGGCTTTCCACATACAAGGTCCTGGTTTCAATCCCCAGCCCTTGTACCTCAAAAAAAAAAAAAGCCTTCTTAATTTTATTAGGAAGGGACATATTCTCTATGATTTTAAAATGTTATTTTAAAAGAATAGTGTCACATATGGCAGGCAAGGGAGAGGAGTATTGAAATGAAGGTTGAGTCAACCATCAAAGAGTATCAGCAACATGTTAAAAATGAGTGGGTCAACATAGAATTGATGTCTCAAAATAGTAATATTTCTGTTAGACTATGTAATTTTGTTGTATAAAAATAAAGTAAATCTAAACCTTAAGACTTAGAGAGTGATACTACATATATCAAAGACAAAGGGATAATTTTGAAATTAACCAGAAAGCAAAAGTAGATCATTTACAAAACTGCAACCATTATCAAACAGCTGACTCTTCAACAGCAACAAAAGAAACCTGAAGACAGTGGGAAAATATCCACAAAATACTGAAAAAAACATAATGTATCTGTGATAGTTAGGCTAATGTGTCAACTTGGCCAGTAATTGTGCCCAATTTGTTGAAGCAAGCACTGCGCTAATTGTAATACAAGGACATTTATGGACTCTAGTCATCATTGGATTTACTGCATAGATGGTTGTTTACATAGACGATCAACCAGGGAGATTGCTATCAGCATGAGTGACATTTTATCCAATCAGTTGAATGCCTTAAAAGGGGAAGTGATTTCAGCATCCAGAATTTCCCAGCTTATCTTTGGACAGCCAATGTCTCCCAGGAACTCATAAAGGGCTTTCACTGGACCTTCATTGGAGCCCCAGGTTTGCAACCTGCCTGTGGAATATGGACTTGTACATCCCCATGGTCACGTGAGAAATTTTATAAAATCTCATACTATTTACCTATTTACAGATATCTCCTATTGATTCTGTTTACCTAGGGAACCCGGACTAGTACAGTATCCTATAAATTATACACAGAAGGGGCATGTTTCAAGAATTGGAGTAATATAATGAAATTTTCAGACACACAAAACAGAGTTTGCACCCAGTAAACCCTCTCCAGGTAAATTTTTAATGATGTATTTTAGGTAGAAGGGTAAGTATCTCAGATGTAAGTTCTGTCATATAAAAGAAAATAAAGAAAGCAGTAAATATGAGAAAAAAATTAGTTGAGGGGACAAATGAAATGAAAAATCATTAAATTTTCAAAAGAAGACAAAGAAAGGGGAGGGAAAAGTTTAGAACAAACAAAAATCACCAAATAAAGTTTTAGAAATTAATCCAAATATAGAACTAGTAAAGATAAATGGAAATAATGTAAATATCCCAGTTAAAGAAAATGTTATGCTGTATGAAATATGACATCCAGGTTGATATTATTTACAAGAAACAATATATATTCTAAGATTTTAGGGGAAAAAATCAACATTTTCATAAACCACGATTGTCAGTCCTCAATCATTAGAAAATAGTTAGAATATATACTTTAGATCTCTTTATTTGAAGGAGCTATGATTCCTCCTTCCCTTTATTTTCCTTCATTACAACGCAATTTGAGAAGTACCATATTCAATCTTTATCTACTAGTTAATGGAAATGTATGGTATATTCCATCAGAGTTAATAACTATCTCTGATATATAAAATTTACAAAAAGAATAAAACTGAAAAGGGCTAGAGTTTAACTAGTTGTTTTTTTTTTTATCCTAATTGGCATCTAAATGATCCCCACTTGCGCTCTTTGGAACTCTTTATCTGTAACTGCTACCTTACTTCCAACAACAGCTTATGAAATCGCGTAGAATAAATGACAAAGGTTGTTAAACAATGCAAGAGTTTCAGCTAAATTCTTTGTAAAATCTCCTCCCTATGTTAAAATTTTCTCTGGGAAAGAACTTCATGGAGCCCCTGCACAGCTTTCATAATGTTTTGCAGTTCGTCCATTATGCTCTTTCTCAGGAGGAAAGGACTATGTATTGCTTAGTACAGAGTGTTAATTTCAAAAGTTTTCAGTAGATTTGCCACCGTAATAGGAAGAAAGAACCCATTAGTTTTCTATAGTCTTGGCGCCTAATCCCAGAGCTCTGTGATGTGAAGCATGGAAGAGTTGTTGTGTAGGCTGAGTGGACTTTAGCACGAGGTATCTTGTCATACAAATGCAGAGGACAATTATTCCCTCGGGTTATAAGCTCTTTTTTTATTTTCACCTTCATTGATTCACCAGTAGTTGCTCAAATCAAAAGCAGAATATCTGCCTGCCTTTACAGGTTTGAAGCATTGAAGCCTCTGTTTCCATTACCCTCTTTAAAAAAGTTATTCTCTAGGGGCTATTTCTCTTTAAGGATGTGCAAAAACTTTAACTAATGCACCATATTGGAATTGAACCACACTTTTGTGCAATTATATTAAACTTTTCCTTGTGCAACGGATAGATATTATCACTGTTATTTACAATTACAGTTTAATTATTACATTACATTACACAAATAATAACCATGTATTTTCTTCAGCATCAATTATTTATTAAATATTAAGTGGGACATTAGGAAGAAGGTGGTGGTCAGGTCTACAAATCTAATACCAGAGATCTTCCAGGCTTCTTTTGACTAAATTTTGGTTGAAACAACTATTTACAAATAAATATATAAAATATAAGTTTTGTATGTAAATTGTAATACAAAAGATAACCTAAAACTTATTTTATACAAAGCCCCATTCTAATAAATTTGTGCATATTAATTTGTTATCAGAAGCCTTATGATGTAAATGCTATCATCAATCCTAACACCATAATTTACAGATGAGGAAACGGAGCTACAGAATTGTTAAGTAATTTGCCCAATGTCACACATGCACTAAGTGGTATCACCTGATATGCAAACCCGGGTAGTATGGCTCTAACCACTGCACTCTACTTAGTAGTTCTTTATCTCCCTATCATGCTTCCATTTAGCTACATAGTTTGGTATAGTTGACTCCATTTTGAATACATGTGCTGATCAGTTTCACTGACTTACAGATGGGAATTATGAAACTTAACTGGAGCAAAGAATTCTTAGAGTAGGAATGTGCTGTATCTCTAAATGCATATAGATAAGCATAGATTGAAATTTTACAAACTGAAATATTTAAGAAGAGTTTCTTCAGAAAATCAAATTATTTATTTGCCAGTACCAAAAATCAAAAACTTTCATGGTAGACAGAAATGTGCATGTCATAAAATTTTTTTAGGATACTTCAATTTTATATCTAATCAATCTTTTTTTCCCTTCAATTAGTTTGAAGTCGAATTCTGTTATTATTTATAATTACTATAATATGTGTTCATACCTATTTGTTTGGCATATATTTGTTTGACCATGTCCTTATTGAAATATATTTCCTTTCATAGACTTTTAATTGAAGATATGCTATTTGAGAGGGCATGGAGTGGAAATATAAGCTCAACAACTAGGTTTAATTTCCCTTGATTGTTATTTTTTTATTGTTGTTCAGAAGAATTTAGGAAATTGCTGTGCAGCAGGAAGCTTTCCATTCGGTTGCTGGGAAACAGTCATTTGTGATTACTTCAAGACATTGCCACCTGGAGTAGAAAATGCCTTTCTGTGCCAAGGTGCCAGATTAGACAGATCACATCACATCAAGGCCAAACATCTGCTGAGACATTGTTGAGTATGCTGTGAGGTCCTATTGGCTGCACTTTTAAGAATATGAGTTTCAAAATTTTGTGTGCCAATTAGTCCATAAAATATTTACTGAGTCTCTAATTTATTCAGAACACTGCAATATTCACTCTGGGCAGCAAAAAACTAATAGTTTATAATCTATCTACCTCTTTAAAGAGTTATTTATAATCAAAGCCTAGAAATAGTTTTGAACATAAGACAGATGTGACCTTTTCCCTAGAGAATTGACCCTCTTGTATCAGAAACTGAGTGAAGTACAGATGGCAACATAGAATGTAAGACTGTGTCCAGTCTAACATCACACCCAACACAATCATTCCTTCTGTAAAATATCATCTCCTTAGTTCTGCTTGAATAAATCCAATTATGTCTGTATCTAGATATAAGACATGACAACACATCTTTTCTTTTCGGGGAGCTCTTATAAGAATATTTTACACTATTTGTCCTTATTAGGTCATCCATAGCAAAAAAGAACAGATAACGTCTCTTCAAACACTTGAAGGCTCCCTAAAGAGTGCTATTTATCTTTTCCCTAACCCTAGTCTCTGTAATTCCTTCATGCAATCCTCTAAGCTGACTCCTCAGTACAGCCTTATATTCTTTTCATTTAACTCTTCTCCAGCTTTGAAGATACTCCTCGACCTCTCCAACACATATCATGATTACTTTTAAATAAATATCTCTCCAGCTTTCTCATTTTTTAGTGAGGAAAATGCAAGATTCATGCATCAATAAGGATTCACTTTTTTTCCTGAAATATATTTTCTGGATGAGGATAACATATACAAAAACTTGAAGGCATACATGAAGGTTTTACTAAGTTTTCACTGAGGGGAATAATAGTCATTAGGAGTCTTAAAATGAGTCAAAGGCAACCAATTCTCAATCATGGTCATGCTACAGGGATGAAGTAGAGATGGGCAGAAAAGAAAAGTAGCAGAATCAACAAGACATGATGATCAATTTTGCGATGATTTTGTTGATGGTAATTGATGTTCTGATTAAATAAGGAGACAGACTAGGATGTGACTAGTTAAGTTTTGGTGACATAAAAAAAATAATTCAGTTAAGGTAATTCAGACTATCTACTGTGTCTTGGCTTATATATCAAACTAGACTGTACTGGGGTTGAATGACCACCACAATGCTATCAGTAACTGTCTCAAGAATCAGGCAGGTTGCCTAGATAGGGTGGCAGGCTGTTCTTTTCTAACTTGCAATGAAAAGGGACAGACAACTACAGGTATCCTGAGAAATCATTGTCCAAATTATCAATTGCTTTCTGATGCAGTTTGTCATTGCTCTGTTCAGAGATGGCATGCCAAAGAGAAAATAATGAGGCTGAGACCTATAACGTCAGTTCTTCTCTGATGAACTGTTATCAACATCTATTAATATGATTTTTACAGACTTATAGATTCAGCAAGTTTTCATGTGATTTCTTTTCATTTAAGTGAATTGTATTGCATTCCACTATAACATTTATATGTTATGTTTTAAATTATAAGGTTGGGAAATACATTTTCTAAAATTCGCTATTCAGTCACTGAGGCCCAACTTCTAAAAAATGTTTTTTATTTTCATTATACTTTACTTTTTTGTAAGTTTTCTGATTTAGTGTTACACTTTTAAAAAGAGGAAAAATATTTACTCATCCTAAAATTTCATTAAGTTTATGGTTTCATTCTGCTTTAGAATTATGGAAAGAGCCTCCTGATATAGATGACAAATAATATAATATTTTAACTGAATACAGATCTGGATATCTGATACTTCTCTTTTTTATTCCCTTTGAATACTATGTTTTCTTCTTGAGAAAAGAGATTGACAGGCCTATTTAAACGTTCATATTGGCCACTGTCATAACTTCCTATTAAATATTTCATATTGTTGTACTGATAAAGAACATAAGACATTATGCAAAAGTTGGCACAAACATGGTTCAGGAGAGCATCTGCTTAAAAATAAAAGACATGAGAGCTTGGAACTTGGCACATAGTGGTGTTCCTGAGAAGACAAGTCAGGCAACTCATGTTTTTAGTGATGTTATTATGACCTTCTGTAATGATATGCTGCTCTTATCTTTATGAAGAATCACTGTGTCCCAGCTGCTGGTGTACACTTTGAGTGATGTGACAAGTCTCCCACAAATCTGTCCTAAGGACACTGCTCCAGTTATAACCATTTAATCAATAAGTTAATTAAGCGTTCTTACTCAGTCTCAAGATATCAAAGCAATCAAGAAAAAATATGAGGTTATGATTGGAAAAACAGGAGTGGGGGGAAGGAAAAAAGAACAGAGGAATGTGTGCTGATGATGCTGGAGTATATGAAAAGAATATTCTTTGTTTAAGAACTTTAAGCCAAATAGATGTGAAACATGAAGATATAACCTGACCAAACAATCTTTTAAATGGATCCAGATAATAGGAAAATGTTTTAGTTTTTTCTCAGTCAGGGAGAAAACAAGAGCCAAAAGAAATCTAATTGGAAAAAGAAACCAGAGTTCTCACAAACAAGGCAAAAAATTTCCATGGAAAAAAGAAACAAGTGAAAGTCCTCCTCTTAAAATTGTAGGTAGGCACTCAATAATAAGAAATATGTTGGAGCCATCCCTTAAAGACTAGAACAGCTATATTTCAGCAACATCTAGTTAAGTTTGAAAATGATGGGATAAGAAGACTGAATAAAGCAATGTACTTTGATTCAAGCATTAGCAGAGGACTTTCAGTGTGGCAGTAGATTTTAGTGGAGCTATAGGTTATGGTACATGCAATCTTATGGAACTATTACTAAAAGAATGTTCAAAGAACATGAGACACCTTAAATGGTGTACAAGACAGGAAAACAATATATGGATGAAGTCCAAGCAGAGGTAAACATTGGACTAATCAAAGGTTACATTGTAGGTAGCTGTATCCAACCCAGGAGGTGATGGGACAGGGAATGGCTCCTGAGGAACCAGAGGTATTACCTTTGTGTCACGCCATGTAAGGAACTTTATAAAACAGAATTTTAAGCCAATGTCAGAAAATAAAATGTCTAGCTCTAAAAGCAAAGGGAGAGAAAAGGAACATCACCCCTCTGAAATGGCAAAGAATGGTAACCCAACACATGTGGGAACAGGAAAGGCACTAATATCAAAGCAAGTTAAGGTTTCTTAGAAACTTTCCTGGGCCTGCCTGAAAGGAGAAAGGAAACAACAAAGATTAACGAAATGCCCTGCTGAAGCAAAATGTGGCGGAAAGAAATATGTCAGCTGTGACTGAGGTAACACAAGTTCCTCAGGGCTGAAAACAGTCAGGTTCTGGAGACATAAGAGTTGAAGAGTTTTCATACTCAGGGGTATTGCTCTTCCTTGGATACCAGTCTTTGAAAGCATCAAAGCTCAATGTAGCTTCAGGACAGTTCAGAAAATGAGGAATGAATCTCTACCTGAGAGAAATTTGGGACAAGATAAATCTTTCTACTGGATGTGAGAATTTTAGGGTGAAAAGGTACAGTTGAAGTCTCAACTATGCTGAAAGACCCAAAGATTTGGATGAATACTGGAAAATTCACAGGGCCTAGCCAAAAAAAAAGAAAGACTAAAAATGAAAATATTTAATTTGAGGGTGACTGTTAAATTGAAGGATTGCCTCTTGACAGAACAGACCACATTTCTTTCCTGACAGGAAAAGATGTTCAAGAGTAAATCTAAATTAAAAGTGATTAATACTAAAAGAAAGAAAAGAAAGAAGAAAGCTTCCAGAAAGAATTTGGCCTGAGTGTCAGTGCAATTATCTAGCTACATGTTTCTTAATTTTTACTTTTTCAAAAAATTTTCTTAGCCTTTTCTGAGAAGGGAGTACAATCCGGGTATTCCTACCTCACCACCACAACATTATATGGTATATGTGTTGCCACCGTAAACTCTTATTCAGAGATTTATCCCACTTAAGTTAAGGTTGATAGGTTGCAGATTCTGAAAAACTGGTTCAGACTGATGGGCATTGGGCATTAGACTGAAAGCATTAACTCATTCAGTAAATGTTTGAAGATATTTTCTAAACCATTTATTCATTCAGTAAATGTTTATTGAGAGGCTCCTATTTACAGCTATGCCTAGAAACTATAAAGAATCAACTGTAAACAAGACAATGTTTCAACATTTGTAAAGCTTACATTGAAATGGGTACAATAGACATATCCTTCTCCTTTTGTGAGCAGCTGAGGAAAGGTGAAAGTCAAGGTCTTTGCAGAAGAGGAGCTGGTCAAGGAATTGAGAGGAAAGACGGTTAGAAAGATCATACACACAAATATTGAAATCTGCAACAAGGGGGTCAGCATAGTAATTGATTTCTTAGCAACGTTTTGTAGTTTACTGTGTGTAAGACCTGGGTTAGAATGATTCCTAGATATTTGATTCTTTTAGTTGCTATTGTAAATGGAATTTTTTTCTTGATTTCCTCTCTGGCTTGCTCATTGCTAATGTGTAGAAATGCTACTGGTTTTTGCATGTTGATCTTATATCCTGCTACCTTGCTGAACTAATTTATTAGCTCTAATAGCTTTGTTGTATAAAATGGTCATTGCATGATGCACCCAGAAGAGTTGTCTTTATTACAAAACAACTTACTATACTTACAATATTATGGCACAATATTAAAATTAAATGATTAAATACCACCACCCTATTTACATCAATATAATTAGGATTATATGGGACATTTGTAATTCACATAACATATTTTTCCTAGAATAACTCATTAGCATCCCAAAGAATAATCTTTGAAAATCTTTGGGGAAAGATCATATGATAGAATAACTCTGAAGGTAGAAAACTAATAATGCTAACTTCAGTCAGGGCTTGTTGGTTTGGGAGCTGAAGTTGGAGAGAATATTAAGTCCAACTAATAAAAAGAGCAACCAAGAGCTTACTCAGCTATTTGGGGCTTAGGTGGAGGTTTCTTAGACTTCAGGACTTCTGTGAAAAAGGTGATATTTTTCAGGTATGATTTAAACCGTGCATACTTTGCCAACCCCTTCTCCAATTCAAAAAGTCAGAGATGGAGAAGCCAGTCAGCAACCATAGCACAAGTCAGTGAGAGCCAAGAAAGTGTCAAAAACTGAGTGGCAGAGAGAAGTCAGTCTGCTATGAAGACTGTGGACATTCTGTAGAGCCTGCACTGAAGGGGAAGAGAACAAAAAAACAAAACAAAACAGAAAAAAAAAAACCCTTATCTTGCTAGCAATACCATTGCTGAAGTGAGAACTTACAATGTGAACCTTGATATGTAGCAAACTGTCTGAACATTCTCTAAAGTTGATATAAAAGCCCAGATACAAGGAGGCAGCCCTTCTGATACAGCCATTGTGAGGTACCCAACAGGGGACACTGAAGAGGAGTAGAATTAGCTAGAACCATGAAAATAAAGGGTTCAATTTAAGGAATGTTTGCTTAATTTCATTGCTCTGCTATGTCTATCATAATAATAAAAATTGAGAGTTGTACATATATTTACTTTCACAAATATGAGGTGAACATAGTCAATAACAACAACATTATTAAGTTCTTCAAATAATGTTCTTCAAATAATGTTTTTAAAGACTTCAAAAATCATAAAGGGGCTGACACATAAAAAGTGAATTTTATGTATTTGTTAAGAACAAAACACAAAAACCTATGAAATTTGTTTCCAATTTCTTTATCATTGCTATTCACATCCTACATAAAATTTAATCATAAAATAATTAGTGTAAAGGATCTTAATCTAAAGGTCTTAATGATATTTATTAATAGAGATTAATTGGCACAGCTGTGTGTACCCTAGATAGGTAATAGCTTCCTGGATATTTGCTCTTTTATTCCTTTATGTACTATGCAAAGATCGATTCCAGAGAATGTGGCTGAGTAAAAGAGAACCACAGAAAGAAGCATAATTTATTTTATATATCTTATATATGATTTTTATATACATCATATATAGTGAATCATAGCCACTTTTAGTGAATAGAAATATACCT
>JAQZBX010039742.1:0-11530 GCA_029593785.1 Cabassous unicinctus
CAGGAACTGAACTTGGGACCTCCCATGTGGGAAGCAGGTTCTCAACCGCTTGAGTCACATCTGCTCCCCTTGATATATTGGTAAATAGCTTTCCAGAAAGTTAAACCCAGTTTACACAACTCCAATTATGGTGTAAACTGGTACAACAACAACACTGCACCCTTGGAAACCGGAAGCGTCTGTTTTAAACTACTTCCTAATTTGATGGTCAAAATAGCATCTTGTTGTCATTGTAATGTGCCTATTTGATAAGCGGTGATTTTGAGCATTTCTGCATCCTTGAAAACCTTTGCCCATTGGCTTCTGGGATCCCCCACTTGCCTGCTTTTCCTCGTCCCGCCATCTGTTTTCTGTCTCTTTACCTGTCCTCCTCAGCTCCTCGACGTCTTAATGTTGGACTGTCCCAGCTGCAGGCACGACGCCTCGTCTTTTCTTTATCTGCACTGAATTCCTGGATGATCTCACTGGCTGTAGATGCCACATTTATGTCAAACACTCCCAAGTTCACCTCTCCAGTCCAGACATCTCTCTTGAACTTCAGACTCATAAATCCATTTTTCTGTTCAACATCTTTACTTAGTCTAAAAGGAAGACATTTCAAGCACAGCATGCTCTAACTGGGCTCCTGAAGTTTCCTACCAATGTCTCCATTTTGCAGCCTTCCCCTCCTGATTAAGGCAAGCCTGTCCTTCCAGACTCAAGCTCCAAACCCTGGAGTGCTGCTGGCTGCTCTGCCTTTCACCTCCCACAGGTAACCATTGTCCAGCCCTGTGGCTCTTCCTTCCAAAGCGAGCTGTGATCCCAACACTTCTCTCCCTCTTCCCTGTGCCGTCGTCACAGGAAGACTGCCGCCTACCTGTCTCTCTGCCTCACGCCATAAAACCAGAAGCCAGAATAGGACTTTGAGATTGGAAGTCACATCTTAATTCCACAGCTCAGAGCCCTCCTTGGTTTCCTGTCTCACTCGGGACCACACTTGGCCTTGTTGCTCTCTTTTGACTTCTCTTCTGAGACTCCCCACTTAACTCACTTTTCACCAGCACACGCTGACGCCCTTCTGTTTCCTGAGCATGCCAGGAACGTCTCCTCTGGGTGGACTTGTACTTGCTGTACTTGCACTTGAACCTTGAACACTTTCTCAGCTCCATTAGATCACTTTCCAAACATTAATTTCCCTATTTATTAAAATCAGACATCAGCTTCTCTAACATTTTTCATCTCCCTTCTCTGTTTTATTTTTCTACCTAGCATTTATTTTCTGATATAATTAGAAACAGTGTTTTAGTTTGCAAATGGTTGCCAATGCAAAATACCAGAAATGTGTTGGCTTTTATAAAGGTATTTATTTTGAGTAAAAGCTTACAGTTCCAATGCCGTGAAAAGTCCAACTCAAGGCAATATAAGAGGTGCTTTCTCACCCGAGTGAGCTGCCACATGTTGAAGCAAGATGGCGGGCGATCTCTGCCAAAGTTTCTGCCTTCCCTTCCTGGCTGCAGTTTCTCCCCTTGAGTTGCTCTGTGGGCCCAGTCTCTTGGGTCTTTGTGCTTAAGTGATTCTGTAGTCCTCTCTCTCCGGCTCCTCTTTCTGGGCCTCCTCTATCAGTCTCAGCTGTGCTGCTCTCTTCCCAAACTCAGCTGTGAGCTATCAGGCAATGGCTCATCTTTCCCCTGGGTCTGAGCTGTTTGAACCTTTCCTTCCTGTCACATGGCAGGATCAAAAGTGACAGAGCTCTCTTTCTCCTCTGAGTGAGTCCATTTACATCAGGCCCAGCAAGGGGCGGAGACTCAACCTGAGTCCTGCCTCACTGACATAGTCCAATAGGAAGCCCCACAGCAATCTTAACAGGTAGTCTAACCAAAGGCCCCTCGACTGAATTTAATGCAATCAAAGGGCATCACAAGCAGAGGAATAGATTAGTTCACAAACATAATCTTTCTTTTTTGGGATTCATAAAATAATCTCAAACTGCTGCACTTAGATAACTGTCTTATTTTCTGTTTTGCCCCACTAGAATGTAAACACATGAAGGCAAGCATTTCTGTCCTCTTCCTCCACTGTTTCGTCCCAAAGGCAGCCCTGACTAGTGGGTCTGAGGCCAGCCTCTGCCTCTTACTTGCTGGGTGTCCTTGAGCCAGTTGCACAACCATGAAGTCCACCCCCTTTCTCTTCTCAACAGACAACTGACTCAAAGGATTGCATAATTTAATATTTGTCAAGGGCTCAAATCCGAGTTTGGTACAAGAAAAGCACTCTATAAGTGTTTGTTAACTCAGTAAATTGCTAAATTTCCAGCCTGCAAAACAGGACTTGGCTCTTGGAAGGTAATAGGCAAACAGTCAATGAATCTTCAAAATAAAATGTGACGATCAAGATCCAGTTCTTGAGTTCGAGGGTCTGCTGACCAAGTGGCGTGTTTGAGTTGCTTCCCGCCTGGCGAAGTTCATTGTGCAGATAAACCCCTGTTGTTGCAAAGCAGGAGAGTCAGGTCACCTAGGAGGGGCCACCCGGGGTGAATGGTAAAGGTACCAGGACACAAGGTCTGGGCACACCAGCAAAGCCGGCTTGTGCAGGCATCAAACATTCTACATCTTATAAGTTTTATTTTAAACTCCTTGGAGATGTGTTGAAAATATTTTCCTTATTTTGCAATGATTTTGAAATTAGACACAGACCACGAAAATCAATTTTAGGATAACACTCAGAAGCCTTATTTTATTTTTCTGTAAGATCATAAATAAATTAAATGAATAAAGACAAAAATAGGCAGATACCTCTTTAAAATCTACGTTCCATTCTCTGGCCTTATTATAGACTTGTGTCTCAATATGTGACTTTTTAATCCTCATCCCTTGGTCTAAAGTTCCCTCTCTTCCCCTCTGATGAACCTCTTAGAAAGGGAAAGGGACAGCAGTGATGGGGATGGTGGAGAAGGTGGAGGGAAAGCTGCTCGGGGAGGCGGAGGAGAGTGACTTCAGGGAAAAGCAGTTTCCTCCCCTGCAGTTTCTAGTGTGAACTGCCAGTTTCCCACCTTTTCTTCCATTTCCGTCTTCCTCTCTGCTTTTTGCCTTAAATCCATCTCCTTAAGGACAAAAACGGCATCTTTGCTACCAAAATCAACTCACCCTCCATGGGTGATGGTGTAGCTAACTCTTGTTGGGTTTAGGGCCTAGCATGAGGCTAACCAGCCTAGGTCTTTGTCACGACAACCCTAGCAAGCGTGTCCTCTTGTTATCCTCGTTTTCCAGGTGAAGCAGCCCAGGCTCCGGGGGGCTCCGCTGGGCCCTGTCACAGAGCCGCTTTTTCAACAACATCCTCAGATAGCAAATGGCCTGAGGCGCATATTGTTGACACAAAGAAACTTGTCTCAGGAAACAGATTTTTATGACACACGTGTCCTGGTTTGACACTTAGCGGAAGGACAAAAGGCAGCCGCCATGGAGACCGCGTTCCATCTTCAAGTGGGATCGGGTGGTCTCGGGCCTCAGAGCAGGACAGGAAGGCAGTTACGGGCTGTGGCTTGTGGTTTTATGTCCAGGAAATCAAACTGACTGCAGCAATCTGTCTGAGCCCATGAACTCCCAGCCCACTGCCGCCACGCCTCAGTAAAGCTTCAGAGCCGGCCGTAAGGTGGAGCAGCAGGAAAGCCCCATGGCTCCCAGCCCGTCTCCACACAGCCCTCCACCAGAGTTTACTGTTTGCAGAGCTCTCGGTCCAGCTTTCCCCTCTAAGAGCAGGGCTCCTTTCTCATCTGCCCTGTCACTGTTTAGCCTGCTACAATCTGGTCTTGTTCTGAGAAGAATGCACATTTCCTCAAGAAAGTTGACATCAAATTAAATTCCACATGACACCATCTTACAAAAGAGATGCTAGATTTTCTGCGAGTCTCTGTTTCTCTTGCATGTGCTCTTGCTGGCTCGGCACCGCGCTCATGGCAATCCGGATTCAGATTTAAAACATTCGGGCATGAAAGGAAGATGTGAGGCCCTCTGGGGTTGAGGGTAATTTATGCAGCCCGTGCTCTAGGCTTCCAGCCAAAGTCCAGCAGGAGAAACTCACATCACGTGCTCTCAAGGCCCACAGCACTATGGAATCCTTTTGGAAAGAATAAATTGCAATTGTACAAAGAAATCTGGGAAGAAAAATATGCCAGTGCTGTTATGCAACCCCAAATGTTTGTCAAGTTCACCATAAAAATGTCAGAAGACTGTCTGGTAGAGCTTCAAAGGCTCCCAGTCAAGTTTTTGCTGCCTCAGGCCTTAGAACAACACACATTAAAAAAGGGGTCAATTTCCATTTCTCAAAGCATGTTGGTCTTTCTGAAGTCTATTTACTCGGGAAGGCCAAGTACATGTGTCTCCAAAGTGATGGCGACTCACAGAGAAAATAGCGAACCAATAACTAGACAAAGCTGGAGGTGGTGCATGTCTTAGATTTGCAGACTCTCAGGGACTCGCATGGGTTTGCTCCATTTTAGAAATTCCTGAAACATATACTTGACCTAGATTTAGGCTTGGAGAAGCAGACTTGCAGATGACATTTCTTAACATACCCGCTCCCGGAGCAGGGAAGCAGCATCAGCCAAGGCAGGGTCTTCCTATAAGCACTTCTGTCTTTTCACCATCCCTGCTCTGCCACGTGCCCTCCTGTGTTTGCGCTTCACCATACTCTGCCGAGTAGAAATGGCACGATGGAATCTGGCCTTCCGCAGATGGGAGGATGGTAACCTGGGATGGTCCTGCTTCTGTGAGCCATGGCCATCAGGGGGGCCAGCTCCTCCCTCCCTCGCGGTGGACGCGCTTGAACTGTAGGAACTGATATCTAAAAGCAGAGCCAGGTCCATGGGAACCGATGGTCTCCTCTTTGGATTCAATTTTCACATCTTTGTGGCTTCTCTGATGATTAAACCAGGTTTTCACCCGCCTCCTTGGAGAGCTCTGAAGCTCTTCTCTTCCATGGAGCGCTCAGGTTATCCAGGTGGAGTTTGCATTCACCCATAAAATCTACTCATTGTGGATTGCCTAACACCTGAGGACCCTGTCTTTGGTTTCTGCATAATCTGCATTAGTTTTGCCCCCGCTGGATCTGCCCTTTCTGGCATTGGACTACACCCACGGTCTCTGGCCCCATCAGAACTTGAAACCATTTTGATCTTTACAATTCCTTTGTTTCATTCAGATTTGCCGAGCTTTGTAATAACGGCAGTGTGATGCTTTGAATTTTTGTGGACCCAGGAAACCCTGTTCTTAGAGCAAACCCATTCCTGTGCCTGTAAACCCATTGTAGATGGGACCTTTTGATTACATCACTTCAGTTAAGGGCCTTTGATTAGCTTTTGGGACCCAGGATGGGTCTTAATCCATTTATTGGAGTCCTCTATAAATGGAGGCATAAAAGCCTCATATACAGAGAAAAAGCCACAGAGATGGAGAGAAGGAATCCAGGAGCTCAGAGAGGAACCAGGGAGCGAGGAAGCCCCAGTGGAGCAGCTGGACTCTGAAGGCACGAGACCCAGAGGAGAAGCACAGACCTTGCCTGTGACAGACAACTCCAGGGTCACTGGTGGCTGCTCTCCTGATAATGCCTTGATGTGGACACTTCCCCGGTCTCAGAACTGTAAGCTTTAAAACTAACAAATCCCATTTTAAAAACCAACCCATTTCTGATATATTGCTCCCAGCAGCCTTTAGCAAAATAAAACAAATAAATACTCCTGACTGAACATTTATTAATTCATTAATTCTAACTCTGTGGGTTAAGAACTAGCATTCAAACAAAACCAAACCATCAGTCACTGCTTGGACCAGACCTTGTGCTCAAACCCAAATGATGTAATGATCGAGTCTACAATGACAAGGGGAAAAGGATGCTCTGTTCCATTTTTCTGACTTATTATCATCATGGATTAAACTTGACCTTCAACTCAGGAAGCCTTGGTTGTCCAGACTGCCTTGGGCCTTTTTAGGAGATGAAAAAAGGAAATCTTGTGCATGGAGAGATCCACGAAGCTGGGTCCGGCTGATGGCACGAGAAAGCCTGGTGAGCTGTGTTGTGCTGTGTGACCCTGGACTTGTACAATTTGCTGGAAGGGGTGACTGTGAGGGGAAAGACTTTCCCACATGCTGCTGCTCTCGGAGCTTATCAGTCGGGGGCTGTTTGTGGGGCGATTAAGATCTGAGACCCACAAAGGACCAGCAGTCGTGGGGCAGGAGCACACATGCGCGCGTGTTTCGAGAAGGGCCTCCCAGCCAGCAACCTTGCAATCCATCCTTCCCACTGCCTACCTGGTGGGCTTCCCACTCATGAACTGGGCTCTCATGGCCCTCGGCTTCATGCTTCAGAGCATCTGCTGCTTTGAGGATAAGCTCTAATGTCTTACGTGTGTCCTCACTTACCCCTTTGGCCCCTCTCTCCAGCGCCACTAGCCTCGCTGCCTTCTGTCCCCTGCGCTACGGCAAGTCCATTTGCTCATAGCCCACTCTTGCCTGGGGGGCACCAATTTACCCGTCAAGCCAAGTTCAAACCCCTCTTCTTTGCTTGACCCCCTCCTTGGAGAACTAACTCCTTCCTCCTCTGTGGCCCTGTCCCGCGAACCATTTGGGTCCCTCACCTGCCCTGCTGGTTTAAGTGCTGCCCCCCCCCCCATACCACAGACCAACTGAAAGCAGTTCCTTGTGCTGCGGGTTTTTGTGGCCCTGGAGTCAAGCACACAACACAGCCCAGAAAACACGTGTAATAAACGTTTGTTCAAATAAACTGCCTGTCAGAAGGGTCAGGTTCTGGAACCATGGTTTGGAGTAGAGGACTTCTGAGTGGCTCTGCTCTCCACATCTTTAAGGGACACATCTATAGCAGATTCAAACGTTGTGTGAGTGTCCTTAGCAGTTTTTATTTTTCCTTTAACGTAGCCTTGATGCTTATTTCTACTCCATTATTTAAAGGAACAACATACATTAAATGATTTTTTAAAGCACTAGCCTTCATGATTTTAATGTTTTTCTCTTGTTAGGGAAAGTTGCAAAGTTTGCATGAATTATTTTTCCCATTTGGTATCATGAAGATGATTCACACAAATTTAATAAAACTGTGGTTCTGAATTTACTCTCTGATACCGAAGGTTAATGGATACAGTCCAAAAAACCCAGTACAGAACTGAGGCGGGAAAGCCCACATCACCTGCAGATGCCAGGGGCCCGGCGGCTCCGGCCACTGTGGACTTCCTGGTCCACGTCCAGGCTTGGCTGTGCTCCCTGCTTCTCAGAGGAAAGTTCGAGAAAGGTGGATGAGGAAACGGGACCGATATTTGGCATTCAGAGACCTCACTACCCACGGGAGCTGAGGCTCACACTCAAAGGGCGCTGAGGAACAGGTACTGCCATGTCGAGTTTGGGGCTGGGGGATGGAATAATAGAAACTGTTCAGTGGAAAATCCTGGGCGTTCATGATGCAAGTCTACTGAGGAAAGCAAGGGCTGCGCGGGAGCATCTTGACTTACCTTTTGCTGACAGCTAACATCTCACCTGTCTGATGTGGGAGACTCAACCCCTGGTCCGGTGGGTTGGGCGGGAGTCAGCCCATGCCCTGCAGCCACGCGGGACACCCTGGGCCCTTCACCTGCTCCAGCTTCCTCTTGTGGATCTCCGTCCCGTCATGAGAGCGGGTCGGGAATCAAAAGGTTTGCCTACGCGGTCTTGAGTCTTAGGGCGCTGGAAACCGCACAAAGCGTTTATTCCACAAGAGACGAACTATTTTGAAAGCTAGTGATGGCCAGGAAACAGAAATATTTTGAAAGACAAGAGGGCACACATTTCAGAAATTAAAACAAAATGCTCATTTATTGTTTTACATGTCATCAAATATGACAGCGGTATTACACAAATTGCTCCCTTCTCCGCCTTCCAAAACCCCCAATTTGTTGACTCCAACTGAAAGCAAGAGAACACGATTTAATTATGAAAAGAGCAACCGACAGAAAGCGCGCAGGGGACATTTGGTCACCACCAGTTTCCAGACCTTTGAAGATGAATTGTGTCACTGTGGCAGTCAGCACACTGGTTTTTTAAAATAATTATTACCAGGGGGAAAAAAAAGCGGCCCCACATATTGTAAGCAGAACCGAAAGACCAGCAGAATGAGTGATGCGGTCATAGCAATCCCGAGGTAAAAGCGAGGCGGCACATGAAGGGCTGTGCTGAAACACGTTCAGACAGATAACTCATCTTAAGGGAAACTAATGAGGAAGCTTTGGAAGTAGGCAGCATCTGCATTCTTGAAATTCAACAGATGATTCCAATAAAGGCCACCCCTCACCTGCCCTCAGACTTCCGCAGTGCAAATCCAGATGCAGTAGCTTTCACGTCCAGTCTTAGGTATGGCCCGCACAGGGTCATCACGAAGTACGTGCGTGTTATTTGATCGTGGAAGGCTGCAGCCTTGGAACAGGAAGGTCTGGCTGGCTTGGTGGAGGAACTAGAGTGCAGTCCCAGGAACTGGGAGACACTCAGGATGCTCAGGGTTGCAAGTCCTGTTTCCAACGAGGTTTTGGAAAACGTTTGCAGAATTAACCTCTGCCTGGAAGACATGTCCTTGATTTGACAGGGGGCTTTGGGGCACTGTGGTTCAGCACAGAGTACAGTCACCACCCACCCCCCGAAATGTGGCCACACTCTGCTGATGTGCAGCCGCCCGGAACGCGGCTGGCTCTGAGAGCTGGCTCCTCCTCCTCCACACTCACTCCCACATCTCAAAAGACTGCACGCAGAATCCCAGAAACAGATGCATGCCTGGCACCTGAACTTCTCATGGTCCCAGCTGGCACGCAAAAAAGGCCATCGTTCTTTCTTCCCTGAAAAATAACGTCCTTCCCAGGCTCCGTCCAAATGCCTCCACACAGGCAAGGGAGAGATTTGCTTTGACCCACCATCAATCCCTCCCCGTCTGAGGGGGCGCGAGCCCCGCTCAGTGCACACAGCGTCTGTGTCGAAGGAGAGTTAGGTCCCCAAATGATTTAAACACTTCCTAGCAAGGGAAGCTCTGATTCTGCTATAAACACACCGCGCTGAGTATGCTTTTCTTCAAACCACCGTGCAGTGGCCGTGCGCTTCCCCGCCACGTCTAGACAACAGCCCTCAAATCTGGGCCCCTATGTGGAAGTGCTCCTTCTTAAACTTTGCTCAGGAACACTGTGTTTATTTTCATTTAATGGCCTGTGTGTGGTTGGCTGGCTGTAGTCTCTGGGCTAAGAAAACCAAAGAACATGGCTATGCCTTGGGAGAAAGATGGAGACGAATGGAGGCCCTTTCTGGCCATTCCCTAACCACAGTCAACCCGTCTCCAGGGAGCAAGGACATGAGCCTGCAGCTGGTGGAGGGGAAGACCCACGGGTGGGTGGTGGCTGGGGCATCCCTCACTTTCTGTCTCTCACCTGTCTCAGCCAATGTGCAGGACTGGAGAATCTGTGCTCTAGGGGCTGAGTGCCTCACTCTGGGCCAGTCCTCGTTGAGTACTTATTTGCACATTGCTTTGAAGAGTTGAGAACTTTGCTTGAAAGTACTTTCAGATCTTTACTTTTCTCCATCAACCAGCCCCCTTCACCCACTTATATCTTTAAATCTTCCCCCACATAGCAAATTTTTAAAATGAGTTTCATGCTTTCTCTCTCTCCATATATATATACAGGATAGGCACAAAGATTTATAGCTGTAAATGATGCTTTGGACATGAATATATATTTTTGTGATGCTAGAGAAAAGAGAGACTGTTGTTAAAAGTCAACCATCCAGAGAGAAAGAGAAATGTCACTGACACATTTCAACCTTAATATAAATGAATATAATATCACTGTCTGCCAAGCCAAAAATTTTTACTTTATTCCATTAGGAGGGAGTTTTGGGGGGAGTAACTTTCAAATGTTAATAAATCTTAGAAATGATTTTCACTTAACTTTTTCCAAGCCCTTAACCCTGGATTTGAATTTACTTATAATAATGAATTTTGAGAATTTTATTCCCCAAGACATGATTTGTTCATTCATAATAAATATATTATTGAAAAGCCACTATGTTAAACTGATTCAAAGAAATTATGCAATTTTATTTCAATAACTGTCATCTTACATTTCAGCCATAATCATTGTGAGAGCAGTGGATGCTGGATGCTTTAAGAGTATATAAATCCCGCAGTGGTTTGCAAAATGTGTTACAATTTGTGTTTAATTTAGAAGACTAAATCTAAACCTTAAAAAGTAACACCATGTTGTTTAATATGATAGTGGGAGAGTCAAAATTACATACACGCTTGAAAGTCTTCTAGTTTGGAGTTTTCTGATTTTCATAATTGTCTTATAAAAACTCATTCCAGGCCACTCATCAATATTCTAGACCCTTGGTGATGAAGGCTTCAACTGTGTATCCTTTTGGCAACTTCTAGTAAATAATTATGATTATTTTCAAGCTCTGGGCTGGTCTCCTGGTATTCCAGTTGGGGTTCTGCTGTAATTTGGGGGGATATTCCTTGGTGGTCTGTCTGGGTAGAACTTCACCAAGTTTTCCAATTGGTGCAGAATAGACACACATACAAACCAATCGGATTCGGAGTTATCCCTCATTAATCAGTGATCCCAAAGGACAACTGACGTAAGGCACGGAGAATGAGTAGGGAACTTTGGCTTGACAGATTGAAAATCCTAACTCTGACATTTCCAATCTCCAGTTACCTGGGAAAAAGTTGTTTTTTTTTCCCCCAATGGGGACAATAAAAATCCAAGGTCACCTGCTACTGTTTTGAGCCCAGACTCAGTAATGGAAGAGAATATTCTGATGATGCAAACAAGGAGATTTTCAGAATTTGAAAGCAGAAATAGAAAGCTCATCCCGGTATACTTAAAATTAACTGCTACAAGCATCAGCTTCTATGCACATTTTGAAGGCAAAGACAAAAGAACAAGATTTATGTGAAATGATCACAGGAAGATGCCCCAGATACCCTCTGACATCAACCCCATACTGAAGGCAAAAGCCACCACGGCAGCTTTTACAGCAGCAAAGTATATTTACTGAATGGCCTTATCTCTAGCTATGAAAAGTCAGTTCCCAAGTGTCCAAAGACAACCAATCTCCCCCTCTTCTCTCAATACATTTATAAATCCCACAGATGGAGTCATTGTTAAGGGTGATGGGTTGTGGTTGAGTAAGTGGTTCTTGCCGTCCTTTCTAATTACAAGTTTATGATTTCAAGTCTTGCTGTAAATAAAATCTTATCTATGGTGAACATTAAGCAACAAGGAAAAGAGAAGCATTCCTTTTTGACTCCTAATAAATTTTGCTCACTTAGTCATTGTGGCAGTTTGAGATTATTTATGAATTCCAAAAAGAGATTTTGATTATGTTTGTGTAAACTGGTCTGTTCCTCTGGGTGTGATGGCCTTTGATTGTATTAGATTCAATTGAGACGCCTAAGATTAGGGATTTCATTCGACCATGTCATTAGAGTGCGATTCAGTGTTGAGTCCCAGCCCCCTTGGTGGGCTGATAAA
>JAQZBX010039742.1:11630-23029 GCA_029593785.1 Cabassous unicinctus
TGGGACCATGAAACCTTAAGAGGAAGGAGGAAGGCTGAACCCTCACAGACGTTGCCCGCCATCTTGCTTCAACACATGGCAACAGACTTTAGGTGAAGAAGTAACCTTGAGTCATATTCTTTAGGGCCTTGCGACTGTAAGCTTTTACCCCAAATAAATACCCTTTACAAAAGCCAACAGAGTTCTGGTGCTTTGCATCCGCACCTCTTTGGCTGACTAACACAGTCATCCAGTGGTTGTTACCAGGGGTGATTTGCCTCCCTTCCAAGGGGACATTTGCCCATGTCTAGAGGCACCTTTAGATGTCACAGTTGGTGGGGATGCCATTGCCATCTCAGCTATAGAAGCTGGGGATGCTACCAAACATCCTACAATGCACAGCACCCACCCCCCAAATAATTATTAGGTCCCAAATGTCAACAGAGCCTAGGCTGACGTAGCCTTAAAAAATGACAGAACAGCCAAATACACCTGAAGTACAAATGCTTCTTTGATATGTTGCTGCTTCTGGAATACCTTAAAGCAATCATGTTGATAATTCAAAAAGCCACAAGACAAAGCTTAATACAAGAAAGTAAAACGTGATGCGCTGTACCTGGTCAGTAAGACTATAAAGGGGACTGTAGAGTTCTCCTGGGTCTGGGACCACTTTGGATGAGTAACATTTTTCTTCTCATAAAAGAAATTAACAGATCATTTGAAGAGCAAAGAGCACAGAAGTACAATGATAGACTGTATTTCAGAAACATTCTTCAGCCAAACACTAGATAGTTCCCTAAGTGGAATAGAATACTGGAATTGGAAAGTGGATGGAGTAATATTGATCCTGCCTCTTTGCAAAGATGTATTTGATGAGTTCAACATATTATAATTGTCAGGTTACATGCCTGACCCCTCATTCCAGGCTCCAAGATCTGGCACGTTGGCTTGTTCCAGTAGGCACTCAATAAGTGTTTAAATGAATTGAGTGATGGAGTGAATTTAAAAAAAGGGATGAATCAAAGTGCTCTTTAAAAGAAAAAGTGCTTTACAAACATAAGGCGGCATAGCATATAATAGGTAGTACCATGGACTTCATATATCTGCTCAAGAAACCTTAGGGCAAAAATGTTCAAAGTTTAAAAGGCAAGTAAAAATTTCAATTATATAAGTCGTAAGAAATGGCAGAAAAATTTTAAATGGCAATAGATAAATAATAATGCTAATTTAAGTGGTGGAGAGAGTTGGGAAAGGAAAAACCAAGCAAAGGCCCTGTGATAGCTAGAACTTGAAATCACTGGGTCCTCTGAAAACGACCCGTTCTTAACACAGCAACGTCATAGAGAAAGGCTGGTCCACGCTGCACGGTGTAGCAAATAAAGTTAGCTTTTGGGGGGGTCGCACCTTCAAAACTGGTCGTTGGTGTTAAATGCTGCCGAAGGGGGGTGTGCAATGAGACCTGGAGTAAAACGGCCAGCCAGGAGCTTTGCGTGCAAGACCCATCCCTGACACTGGGAGAATCACTGCCTCTGGGCCTCGGTTCTCTCATCTGTAAATGCAGAGTTTGGCTTCAATGCCCTGACGTGCTGGTGCCAAAAAGGAGGTGCGGGTGGGAAAATGAGAGCAAGAGCAAGATGTTAGGATTACTAAAACACATTGCAATGAAGCACCTGGAAAAGCCTAAAGAGATTCAAGGCCAGCTGACTTTTCCCAGGAGGAAGAACTCCTAACCATAAAATCTATTTTTCATTATTAGCCTTATTTAAATATTAATTTCTTATATGGAATGGAAGTGTCCTGAACTAAAGCATGGATTCTGGCACATCATTTTTCAAATGGACATCAGGCACTAAGGACATTTCCAAATTTATACCCCTTCAGGAAGAAATATAAGATTTTTTATATAAACTAATTATACTAATCCAAAAAAATCTATTAACTGAATCCTAGAGTTTTAAATTTTTATTCCTTTTATAAAGCCGGCATTTGTAAACTTTCGTATTTAAAATTAAGTTTGACATTTTTTTATATTTTAATACAATAGCACCTTACACTTTTGTAAGCGGGATAAAATAAATATTAGGCAATCATTTGTGTTTGAGGTATTTCCTTCTAAAGAGAAGCGTGCTGGTCCGCTCCTGGGCCTCCCCGTGCAGTGAAGAGTAAATTGGGAAACCAGAAGACCCCACAGGCTAAGGGGCTGGACCATAAATAACTGTACTCCTGGGCCACTTTGGCCTGAGAGAGGAAAAATAACTGGGCAGGAGTCATATGGAGGAAATGTGAAGGGGAGAGAGGGGGAATAAAAAGAGAATTTACCCACTCTTGCTCTGTGTTTTGAATGCATTCCCTTCTGGCAATTTCTCGGGAAATGTATTGATTTGATTGCCTATGACTGGTTTTGGATTGATGGACTATTCTTTCTTGGAATGCAATTTTGGGCTGGCGCTGGAGCAGTAGGTAGGCTTTATAAGGGTAGGATTTATATAAGGTTTTGAAAGTCTTTACACATCCATACACATAATCAGCTTGCAAGGTGATCCTACAAGACAGGACAAAAATTACTTTTATTTTCCAAAATTGCAAATGGGGACTCATGGAGGTCAAAGTGATTTTTCCCAAGATAGCAAAGAGGAACACAACTGCTAGTTACATCAACTGCTAGTCACTCTGTGCTGCCTCCCTGAGATCAGAATCACTTAGATATGCCCAGGAAGTACCAATTCTTCTCCTTCCTCCTCCTTTTTTTTCTTCAAGGAGAGATAATTAAAAGGGAAGACCTTTACAGCACTGTCCAGGAGCACGTCCCATGGTGCTGGCAGTGCTGCCATGTCCAGCATGGAGGCCCTAGCCATGTGTGGCTGCTGAACGCGTGAGATTAGGCTAGTATGGCTGAGGATCTGAATTTTTTAGTTGACTTAATTAAAATTAATTTAAATTTAAAGAGCCATCAGTAGCTAGTGACTACTATATTAGAAGTGACTTGAGAGACTGGCAAATATCCCAGGCTTCTCAAACCAAAAGAATCATTGAGGGAAATTGTACATTATCATTTATCTTTAGTTTTCTATTTGTTAGACAGTGTCAAAGTCCACACCCTTTATAAACAAACCAACATTGTGGTCAGTGTCATCTGGACAGCTTAAGGTATTTTTATAGACTTTTAATACTTTTACCTAATCACTGATTTTTTTTTACAACTAATTAATATGAAATAAGTACCTTTCTCTGAGTTACCATTTACCTGATTTCAATAGAACTTTGCCATGCTTCATCTTTTATTGCAATTCCCTCTCTAGTATGATTACTGCACATGATGTTTCCATAGTATATTAAGTAACATACATCTGTGCCCTCCCTAATGCATAATACATGTCAAGTCCAAAGACCAACAACCATTCTGAATTTCAAGAAACGTTGCGTGTTTGTCCTCCTATTGCAGCCAATGGGCACAGAGAACAGACCTGAAGTACAAAGTAGAAGGAAAGTTTTGTGAAAGAAAGGAATTCAGCCAGTAATTTTCCTCATACCAATAAAAGATTCACATCCAGCAGACACTTCCCACTACCTTTAATTCCTTGTTCCGCTTGGAAGTTTTCCCAAACTTTAGCAGTGCAGCTCTTTTACTTCCAAAAAAATTTCTTTATTACTCAGTGCTTTAGGTAACTGAACAATTCAGAGGGCTTCATATTTTTTCACAGAATTGCCAATCCTTTTAGGTTTAAAATGGAAGATGAACTCTGAAGGGTATAAGGATAACAGCAGTACATAAAAGACTTGTGGAAGGAGTCGGACACACAGGCAGGGTTATGTGATTGTCAACCCGCGGCCGTTGGGAGCCACCCCAACGCACAAGGTAGGGAAAGGAGCGCCCTCTTATCCTCCAAGGAAGTCGCCACGTGCCCCTCACGTATTTGTAGAATACCAGTTGCACCAGTTACTTTGCAAGTCATTTGGATATTGTATCCCACTATACCCACTCCATAAGGAATATGTCGGGATGTTTCACATAAACTGAACGAAGTTACGGCAGGAAGATTGTCATCACATCCCTCAATCACCTTGCTTTCCGCATTAACTACACAGCTAGGAAAAAGTTACCAGCCTCACCAGATACTTTAAAATGTTAAGCAAAATATACGTGGTAGAAACAGCACTAGTTAACTGGAGGCAATCGTGAATGTGGACCGTGGCAGGTGAGTGAACTGATGTTTAACGTAGACACTGTACAGGCGCCAAGCGGTGAGGAAAGCGCTGCTTGTGTACCTGAAGCTGCAAACGCCAAGCCTTGCACCTTACAAGAGCCAACGGCCCCTCGGCACAGAAGGTCAGGATCTGACGGAATTTTACATAAAATGTCTGAATTGAAATGGAGGAGCTCAGTACACACTAACACTGCCCTCCTCCATCCATGTCTTTCCTTTTTTCCCTCGGGGAATTCTCAAAACCTGGGTTGGGTTACAGGGGAAATGGCCGCTGGAGCCAAGGTGCTTTGGGGAGCTGCTGTATCTAGGCAGGGAGGGCAGGGCTGGCGTGCCACAGGCAGAATGATCGGCACTGCTAACTGAACTGCTCTTGCTAAGTGACATAAAAATACTCTAATATCCAGGATTATTTTACAACTCTAGGGAAGTATGCAGCAATGCATCCTGCATTTGTTTTGTCTGGATGACAAAAAGCACTCAGAGTCACAAGAGCCTGCCTTGTGTTAGTTATAAACAAAAATATATTTATATATTTATATATATTTATGTAACTACTATGTGCTTTAAAGAAAATCACTGTATGATTCAGCAGGGCTTTGAAATGCTCACTCTACTTTCTCGCCAAGGGTGTGTGCTGGACTGGAATGGCTTCTCTGATAGGAATCGACAGCAAAATGGGCCTTTAGTACTAAAATGGCAAAAAAGAAAAAATATATAACATATGTTTAAAATCCCTTAACTTTTTGCTTCAAAAATGCTTAAGGAACTCTCCAAATTCCTTCATTTTTTTCCTTTAGCTAGGAGCACCTGCGGCCTTCCCGTGACTTCACAGGTGGGAAATGGAGACGAAGCATCTTTAAAAAATGAGATGGTTTATTCTGAGGCAGGAGAACTGAAAGCCTCTCTTGCCACACCCTCTTTCCCAGTACTTAGCTAGAAGTTTGGACATTCTGTCACAGCTCGTGGAAGGAGAATTCATCACCAAGGAAGAGGCTGGCAGAGGCTGAACCTCCTGTACAGAGGAAAGACTGACCCCCAAAAGTCGTGGACTTGTTGGAACAGGCAGCTCTAGACCAGGAAATCAAAATCCTTTGGCCGCTTGTCTGTTTTGAAAAGACAGAAACTTTCCTATTTTGTATTTTTGCTCCTGCATGGACTATTTTTCTCAGCACTCTGGAAACATTCATCGCTGCTCTTTTGAGTGAAAGGGCTCAAGCTTTGGAATACAGTTAAGTTTGCGACATCAGAGGAGAACATTTGAACCAAAGGTGTAGACCCTTGTGAACTAAAGCTTTATTATTACTATTTTCTCGATCCCTATGCAACCCTTCCCCTAAGCCAATAGCATTGTAATCTTGTCACACTTCTGATAAATCCACAGGAGACGTTCTGAGTGAACTATATAGACCTGACTCCACTAAGGACACATGTTCGGTGGTAGTACGGTGTCTTGTTTGAGTTCCTGGGCTGGGCTTGTTAAAAAATCTCATCTCCTCAGGCCACAGCAGCTGAGGGCTCCTGTGTGTGTGTGTGTGTGTGTGTGTGTGTGTGTGTGTGTGCGCGCGCGCGCGCGCACACGTGTTTGTTTTAAAATGTAGGCAAAATTTTAGTCTTAACACCTGTAGGCCAGTACGGTGCTGCTCTGCCCTAGAAGTTTCAGCACTGCTCGGAGACAATGAAACCTTCTTTCTCGCCAACAGGTTCAACCTCGGCGTAGGCGGGGTGCCCGGAGCCTCTTCGAAACTTCATTGCGGGCCACCTGCTCGGACGCCTCTGCAAGGGGAGATGCAAAGATAATCAGTATCCAGGTGACGATCAGATCACAAGACGAAAATGCCCTCGCCAGCATTTTAAGTTATTTCTGAATTAAATGAGCACTTTGAATGGTCTCTTATTACCACAACGGCTGGAGGGAAGTGTCTCCACTGTCCACCTGCAAAGCTGTGGGCTGCACCTCTAAAATGGCACTCTAGTTACGGGTTGAACCGAGTCCCCCTAAAAGTGCTAACCCTGGTGCTGTGAATGTGACCTTGTTTGGAAATAGGGTCTTGGAAGTTGTGATGAGTTGAGATGAGGCCAAAGTGCACTAGGGTGGGTACGACCTGGGCCCTTACAAGGAGAGGGAAATTTGGACACAGAGACGTGGGCACACAGCAAAGCCATGTGACGATGGAAGCAGAAATTGCAGTGATGCGTCTTCAAGCCAAGGAAACCAAGGAAGGCTGGCAAATGCCAGAAGTTAAGAGGCAAGGAAGGAGTCTTCCCTGCAGGTTTCAGAAGCAGCATCCAGAGCCCCTTTCTACCCCTGGCCCTGTGGAGATGAGAGCGACACAGACGCAAGGCTCCTGCATCTTTATGCCTGCAGTATTCCGTAAGTGCCCAA
The DNA here is from genome assembly GCA_029593785.1 of Cabassous unicinctus. Taxonomy (NCBI): domain Eukaryota; kingdom Metazoa; phylum Chordata; class Mammalia; order Cingulata; family Chlamyphoridae; genus Cabassous; species Cabassous unicinctus. The sequence goes on from JAQZBX010039742.1 coordinate 18,198, forward strand.
AACATAGCTAGGCAAAACTGAAATGTAATAGAAAAGACAAGTCCTCTTAACACATAACCACAGAACTCTATCTTCTGTAAAGCCATTAATGACACGACTTCATTTTATTTATTCATTCACTTAAAAATTCTGCACGGCTCCTAGAAGTCTGCTTCAAATTAGGTGCTAGACTTCCTAGCAAATAAACAGATGACATATCACTTAATATCTTAAGAACTATTTACTAAATGTGTGATTCCACATTTGAGCCTCTTGCCTGAACACTAACAGATGCCCTCCTTTGAAAACTGGCTGCGTCGTCAGGGCGTGGAGCCCCGAGCCTGGGTGTTGAAGATTGCACATGGCAAGCCCCTGTCCGCAAATGCAGTTCCTTTGTGGACACAGAGCAGCCTTTCCCCACAGATCCACGTCCAGCAAACAAACCCTCTGTGATTTACAAACAGAAGTGCTGCAATGAATTATTAAGTTACAGCCACAGAAAACAACAAAATGCATTACACAGCCTCAGTGACATAGACATGATTATTCCATTTATCAAAGTGCCTGCAATATGGGGGTAAATAAGACAATAAATATTGCAGGAAGTTTATTTCTACCTAAAGAATTTTAATATGAAAAAGGTGAAATATCAGTGCAGATATCCTGGCAATTGGCAACTTTGTAGAGTGTTCAATTATACACCACGGCTGATGATTGATGGCTGGGGAAGAATTTTCCACACCAGGTAGGGATGAGCATTAGCTCTACATTCTGGAAAACACCAAGCAAGGTAATTATATTGTCTACTAATTATATTGTGTGCTGTGTATATCACATATGGCCAGAAAGCTGTGCAGTTTTTAGCTAAGTCTCAGGAGGGAAGTGAAATTGAATTATCCTAATTTTCCAAAAGAAGTGAAAACTAGAAGGGATTAAATAATAACAGTGTGTCGTGTTGAGATGGTGACTCATCATCCATGGAGGTATGTCCAGTAGGCTGCTCCAGGAGCTGGCATTGCTCTGGCTCTGCACCTCTCCAGCTGGCCTGTGGGTCTAGCACGGGCAGCCAAAGGTGACTCTTCATTAAAAGGACGAGACAATGATGGTGCTGATGATGCTGCTTGTGAAAGTTAGAATTTATTAAGCCTTTGTTATATTCCATGCTTTGCAGGAGGCGATTTCCACGCATAATCTCAATCAATATGGACAGCTCCATCGTTTTCATCTGCACAAGCCTGTTAAGCCGGCAGTGGCAGAGCCGAGACAGAAAACGAGCTTTACCTGCTCCTACGGTTGATTCTTGCCACTCTCCTATACATCTCAATTTTTCCATTTTATCACTCTATAAACATCGAGATTAGTTTGTAAAATCCAAAGGTTCATATAGATTCTGGCATGCCTGAAGCATTTTAGAACTCATCCAAAATTTGTGAGCATGTTTTTTTTTTTTTAATTCAGTCTTAAAAATATAACATTATTATCAATTTCAGTATTCTATTAAGAAGTAAGAATTACTAAGGTAATAATTCTCTGTCTTAGGGGAAAAGGTCACAGAGTCAATGACTGAGCTTATCTGTGCCTTGGGAGCCCACCACGGAGGTCCTCAAAATAGAAAGCACAAAACTCTGGACAATGAATCTGCCTCTGTTAATGCAATACAGACTTCTGTTGTGAATGACTTACATATCCCTGAAGATAATTTCCCTTGACGTTTTTTACGACTAAGTGTAGAAACATATAGGAATACACCAACAATATTTAAGATGACCAGAATTCCCACCACTCTTACAAATCTGGTTTAAACTATTTGGTTTAAACGATGCACCTTACCTATGCCTTCCTATAAACATGACCTCATTGCGCATACTGTCTTATGAACTTTTATCCCACTTAAATTGTAAAATGTATTTGTTAACTATCCCTCTACTCTACATTACTTAAATGCCTGTAGAGTAGAATATTTATAACTAAACCACAGTACATATAGTCACTTAGATATTCCAAAATTTTGGCAATATAAATTCCAAATTTTTTGGCAATATAAACAATGTTACAATTAATATCTTTGTTATAACTAATAGGCATGTCTCTGATTACTTTTTCAAACTCTCAGAAGAACTATTGGATCAAATGGAAAGCTTCTGTTATTTACGAAGCATCTGAAATGAACAATACGGTGCTAGCTGTCATGTTGAAGGGTGTATGACCAAAGAAAGTTCTGGAACATGGAGTCTGGTCCATGAGAGAGAAAATAACATCAGGGGAAAGGGATTTTCAGTGTCGCTTGGGAAGGTGAGGGAAGTACAATGCAGATAGATTTTAGGTAGCTCTTAAATAAACATTACTAAAGATGCGCAAAATAGAGTTGGAATAGGCACCATCCAGCATGTCAGTCTGCCAGGCAGCCGTGACAAGTGCACCATGGGATGCTTTGACAATGGGGTTTACCGGCTCACAGTTTTGAGGCTAGGAGGAGTCCAAAACTGAGGCATCCGCAAGGCGATGCTTTCTCCGCAAGTCCTGGACCGTCCTGTGCTGGCTGCCGGCGGCCCTTGGGGTTCCTTGGCTCGTCTCCCTGGCTCACGCCACGCGGCCACGCCCTTTCCTCTCTCTTCTGGGCTCCGGTGACTTCTGGTTTCAGGATCCTCTATGTCTGAATTTCTTCTGCTTCTAAAGGACTCCAGGGACCTGGATTAAGGCTTCTTTCAGTTGGCCACACCTTAATTGAAACAGCTTCAAAGACCCCGCATTCAATGAGTTCACAACCACAGTGACGTGGATTAAGACGAGGAGCATGTCTAAATTAGGGTACGCCATCCAATCCCCCAATCCCCTGCTCCAAAAATTTCAAGGCTGCTATTTTATTTGTGCTGAATGGAAAATTTATATTTACGTCTGTAGTTTTTGACTAGATTAAAAGAAAGTTCATTTTCCACAAAACTATCTAAAATTTATAATGAAATATGCATGCAGAGTTTTAAAAACTCTGATGAGCCATCTGCCGAGTGGTCTGGGGCGGGCTTGGAAGAAGGGTCTCGGCGCCTGCGCATCGTGCCCAGCGCCCCACGGACTCGCAAGTGTGACTGAGCACAAACAAGCCTTTGAGGGAAGGGACACGTGATACTTCTCCCTCACGGCACAGACATTTCCAAAGCTGTGTTCTTTTTAAAATGACTGATTCAAACTGCTTCGGAATCTGATAGAGGCCACAGGTTCACTTGCTCACAGAGCAGGATACGTGCTGAAAACTGAAAAATTCAAACCAGGCTCTAAAGTTAATTCACTCCAGAGCTTCAGGATGTAATGCCTTAAAACATTCCTGGGTGTCACGCGTGGCTGAGCCCCAATTTCATTCTGGGGATTATTTATGTGATTAATTACATGCAGAAGAAAATCCTCACACTGATAAGTTGGCACCAGGGTGGGCTGCCCAGGCAGTAGCCTCCCTAATTGCGCCTTCAGTGCCGTTAATTGAGCAGCCCCCCATCTGTCTCAATGGTCCGTGGCAAGATCATTAGAGGAAATGTCCACAAACGGACCTGCAGGCCCCTCCGTGAGCTGAGTACACAACGCTCCGGCTGCGAAACCGACCGTGCTTCTTGTGGGCTGGCTGTGCCCTCCAGGGAAGGTTCTAGGCAGCAGTGTGAGAGCAGAAGGCTCTTCTCCAGTTCAGAGACAGCTACAAGAGCCCTGGGAGCCTGGCGGCCCGTGGCCGGCAGGTGATTTGAAATTCCCAGTATTCTGGACAGAGTGCAAAGAGGCTGGGTCAGGAGCCCTGGACAGCACTGCGGTCCCACCACTGCCCAGCGTACGGCGTGGGCAGAGCCCGTACTTGTCTTCTCTGTTGCTCGGCGTGCTCGAATGAACTAGATTATCGTTTAAAAAAAAATTTTTTTGTTTGAAGCCACGGACGCTTCTTCTGATCCAGTTTTACCTGGGAGCTCAAACAGACCTGCGCCGCCCAGCTCTCTCCACGTGGTGGCGGCGCCCTTGCTTGCCCTGCCCCCGCTGAGCGAGCGGGTGGAGCGGGCGCCTCCTGGGCACGGGCTTGGAGACGCAGAGCTAACTCGTGTTGCTCCCACGCTCCCGTGGCCTCGTGGAAACGCAGGCTCTGTGGGCAGGGCTGGGGCGGGGGCTGAGACCACGTCTAAACAGGCTCCCGGGTGAGGGGAGGTCTGAGGGGCCAAGCTGGATGATTCTCTGAGTCCCTTCAAACAGCAAAAGTCCATCCAGGCGAGTGGAAGAGAAACTATTGAACTGTGCCTCTACTTCGGCCTTGGTGCCACTTTGCGGAAGGTGAATGCTCATTAGCACAGCTGGGGCACCCTTCCGTATTTAGCTTCGATAAAGGTGGTCTGTCCAGAGGAAGGGAGCTTCTTTCCTTTTTCCTTCCTTTAAATACAAATTATTCTCTACTCCCCTTATTTTGTGTTGAATGTTTCTTCTGTCAACACATTTTAAGGGTCTCTAGGTAGGGTTGTTCAGATTCAGCAAATAAATATGCAGGATACTAGTTAAATCTGAATTTCAGATGAAGGGCAAGTAATTATTTAGATATATATATTTCATGGGACATACTTACACTAAGAAAATTACTCATTGTTTATTTGAAATTCAAATTTATCTGAGTGTCCTGTATTTAATTTGGCAACCCTCTCAGCAGGGAAGCAAGACGGCTCTGGGCCCTGGCCAGTAGACTTCCAATCTAATTAAAATAAACTACTGCTGCTCGTAGCTGTGCCTCTGGGCTTCATGAATTGTAGGACGCTTCTTCCTTACAAAGAGTGACTCACATTGATTTATCTGTCTTCTGGTGTGGCTAAGAATTCCAAGCAGTATCTCTCGTATGAAGC
>JAQZBX010039743.1:0-22917 GCA_029593785.1 Cabassous unicinctus
GGACTGGTCCCGGGGAGAGGGGGGAGCTGGTGGGTGAGAGGAGTTCTGTGGCTCCTGGGGATCCCCTCACCATTCCGGGGGCAGAAGGCTCCTCTGTCAAATGAGAGGGTGGGACTAAGTCAGGGTTTTTCCAGCTTAGGGTCATGAAAGCAGTTTAGTAGGGCACAATCTTCTTCTTGTTGGTTTTAATGAAATATTTTGGAATACAAACTGAGTGCGTTACAGAAGTCAGGGTAAGTAGTGTCTCAAAATGTGTTTCAAATATATATGTATGAACTGGGACTGATGAGGAATGAATTTCTTGTGTGGGTTGCAGCTAAAATCGTTTTGAAAGCCAGTGGACCAAATGATTATGAAGACCTCTTCCAGCTCTGAAATTGCTTGATTCTAATTTACTTGGTGCAGCTAAGAACCCCTGATTTTAGAAACAGTGCTGTCCTCTAGTGGTGAAATGCAGTAATAGCTTTGGCAGTAAGTGGAAGGAGATTTCAGTGCTAGTTGGGGAAGGAGTGGCATGAACATTCTGTATTGTTTTGTTTGCTAATTTTTGGGCAAGATCACAGGCCATAGCCCCTGATGCTATCTCCTTCCTGGAGGACACACCTTCCACTACCAATGAGCCTTCTTCTTTTCAGACACTGATGGTACAACCTGTGTGGAGTGCTAGGAGCTTTTGGATGACGTTGAGAATTCTGCTACCCAGGTATCCTGGATTAGCCCCACGAGGTTTTCCTCACACCCGGCAACTCGAGGTTGCCCCTTACTCTGAGGCAAGTCTCCTCTTGTCACTCAGCAAGTTCTGGAACCACCAGTCCCTCCCCTCAAGCAGTCCGTGAAAGCCCAGCCCCCTAAGGATATTTAGAGAGATTCACTGAGATGGTGGTGTGCACATCCAATCCTGAAAAAGTCAACCCATTTGATCTTGGGGATTGTCACTTAAGATGGAAACCCTCCGACCAGGGCAGGACTAATTGTTGGAAACATGATCGAAATAGTTGACCAAAGTGTGGGGGAAATTTATCCCCATATCTTAATTGCTTTGCTTTAAATTAAAATCTACAAATGCAAATTTATCACCTATCTTCTGATATAGGACCCAGATATTTGCTGGAGCCCCTTGCTGTCTTTCTAGCAAATATCAAACCCATATAATCATCTGTGATTTCCATTTTGATTTTCTTACAGTGGATTGAGTACTTGCAAAGAATACAGTTTATAATCCTCTACTTGTACTTTTTTTTTTTTTGCCCAACCTTGACTCATCCACACCCAATTCAAAAGCAAAATTTGAGACTTGATTTTATCAATTCTTTCTAAAGCTTATACCTTTATTTTGTGGAAATGACTTTTTTTCTGCACTCTTTACCTCTTTACTTAATATTTAATTAAGTCATTTATTTTTTTATTTTTTATTTTTTTAAGATTTATTTATTTATCCCCCCCTTGCTGCTCGTGTTTTTACTGTGTCCATTCGCTGTGTGTTTCTTCCGTGTCTGCTTATCTCCCCCTTGTTGTGAGGTCCTGCTGCATCAGCCCACCGCGCCGCACGGGCTGGCCTGCCCTCACAAGGAGGCCCTGGGAAGCGAACCCGGGGCCTCCCGCATGGTAAACGGGGGCTCTATCGGTTGAGCCACACCCGCTTCCCAAATTAATTAGGTCATTTAGATACTCAGTACAACTGGCATAAACAGGTTTGGGAACAAAAGCAGCTGGCTTTAAGCGTCAGGCCACCCCTACTGCTTCTGTCCTAGGCAGGAGCCCATGAATTTCCAGCACCAAGGGTATGGTGGTCGCCCTTCAGTGTCTGACAGGCACTTCTGACAGAAGGCACAGGGAGTGACAGTTGACCCACAGGTCAGTCAGGAGAGCATCTGCTCTGAGAAAAACTTTATTCCTTTATCACTTTTCAGTCTATAAAGCACTTTAGTACAAATTAGCTCATCTAATTCCCGCTCTTCTGGAAGCCTGCTTCTCTCCATTACTGCCAATGATTGCGGGATGATCACTCAGGAGAATAGGAAAGCAATACATTAAGTAAGCCATAGAAACAAAAACAGGAAAACTAAAAAGGCCACAATGAATATGGAGGGGGAAAGATAAGTAATAAGATACTAAAGTATTTTTACTTTCACGTATGGAAGGCTTCTAAGTGCTTTCTCAGCCCCGGTGAGAGAATAGGTGCGGCACTCTTCTGAGCCCTCCCACCTGCCCTGAGGATGAAACACCAATTCCTGAAAGCACAGAAAAGAGAGGCACACACCAACCTTCTCATGCCCTGCTGGTGCTGAAAGGTGCAGACGCCCCCAGGGGCCCTGCCTACCTTCCACCACCATACCCACCTGACCTGCAGGCTCTGATGGCAGAGTCAGGGTCTCTAATGGGATGGGAAAGGGCCACTTGGCCCTGGGGGTAAAACTTTGGCTCTGGCCTCCTTGGAACTTTGCTCAGATCCACCCCAGTTAACTGCACCCAGATGAGTTAGCCAGTAGGAATGCTTTCAACCATCTTATAATAAATTGCTTTTTAAGTACGCACATTTTTTACCAGCTCAGAACATTTTTCACGTGGCTTTCCATATGTGGTGTCATAGCCTATGATGTAAGTAATAACCGAGCATGAGTAGTGGTCCCAGATAAAGACCCCTGAAGGTGGGTCATGAGTTTAACCATCAGGAGTCTGACTTGGCTATGGATTATTCCTTTAAGGACCTAGATGCTACTGGAGTTTGAATGTAAATAATCAGCCCTAAAATGACTGACATTAATGAGACACAGAATGTTAAACACACACACACATACATACACAATCTCCCAAATCCACCCGGACCCTTGGTCTCAGTGAAACAGCAATGAAGCACCCCAGAGATGGATTCACAGTTACACAGCCTTAGCGTTTGCCCTGGCCATCGTGCCTCAGTTGAAGAGTATTCTACGGAGCTGGTCTCACGGTGGTTGGGGATAGTAGCCATAACAAGTCCGGGCACTGGGTCACTTCTTGTGGTTGTTGAGGATGTCTCTAGGCAGAAAGTCCTGCGATGAACTGGGGAGGGAGTCCCCTCTGTCAGAGCTGTGTCCAAGATGTGCATGAGTCCATGATGGGTCCAAGGGCATGCTCACACAGAAAGTGACATCAAAGGATCACAAGTAATTTTATATCTGTATTAGTCTCCCATTGCTGCTGTAACAAATTATCACTAATGTAGTGGCTTAAAACAACACAAATTTAATATCTTACATTTCTGGAAGTCAGAAGTCCAAAATGGATCCCCTGGGCTAAAATCAAGGTTTGACAGGACTGCATTCCTTTCTGGAGGCTCTGGGAAAGAATGTTTTTCTTGCCTTTTCTAGCTTCTACATTCCTTGGCTCCTGGTCCCTTCCTCTGTCTTCGAAGCCAGCAGTGTTGGGTGGAGCCCTTCGCACGCCGCCACCTTGCTGGTCCTTCCCTGTTCTGCCTCCTGATGGCCTTCTGAGGATGCTTGTTATTACCTCAGGTCCACCCAGATATTCCAGGATAGTCTCAACACCTCAAGATCCTTATCTTAATCACATCTGCAGAGCCCCTTTTGCCACATTCACAGGTTCTGGGGATCAGGATGCGGACAGCTTTGTGGGAGGAGGGGCATTGCTCAGCCCAGCACACGCCCGGCTTCCAGGGTGGCTGCCAGCTCCCACGAGCACTTAGCACACTGTCTGGCCGGCGAGGGTTCCCAGCAAACGGCAGCTCTTGCTGCCACTTCTTGCTGGGCTGACGCTGCAGCCTTGGTAATCTCCTCACCTCTGAACACCTTCTACTTGGCACCTCTTCTTGGTCCTGGAGAGCCTTGTGCTAGCTCTTGAGCAGCTAACTTCACTTCCACTTTGCCAGTGTGCCTGCCTCTCCCAAATTAGACCGTGAGCCTTTTCAAGCAGAAAGCATCCTATCTCTTTTATCTCCTCCAGTGCACTAGCATAGGGCCCTGCAAGAGACAAATATTAGACATTTATTCAATGACATAAGGGTCATTGTCATGGTGCTAGGACTGCTGGGGCATCAGGACCAGGAGGCCAGCCAGCCCCCACCCATTCCCAGCCCTCCTGCAGGAGAGAGGGCGACCCAACACCACTCGCCCCTTTTGCCAGCCCTTTTCTAATGAGCCACACCAAGAGCCCAGAGGGGAACCAGAGGAGCATAACCCCCTTGGCCATTTCCACCCCAGCTTCCTTTTCTAGGGTCAAGAACTAGTACCCAGAATTGGATGAACTGAGACTGACACCTCTTCTCTTCCTCTCCACTCCTACTTAGCCTCATCAAGGGACGTGTCCACAGGCAGAGGCTTCCTTCGACTCCGCTGGGTGCCTCACTGATCAGAAGGGAACTGATCTGGGGTCCATAAACTGAATTTGCTTTATCTGGTATTGCCAGAGAGAAGGAGACTGTAATAAGATGATTCTGAGGTTTAATGTAATACACTGATGCGCTCTCTGTCCGTAAGAACAGCACAGCAGTTTTTATCCACAAATGAGTTGTTTACTTGTCTCCAACTAAGCATGACTCATAAAACTAACCTTATAAAATGAAGAAGTTTGCTTTTACTGGAATAGCATGGCATTTATGTTTTCTTACCAAATCTGAAGGCTGCAGGGGACATTTAGAAGCTGAGTCTGTTTAACCAAAGGATTCCAGTGTGTGCGGGAGGGGAGATTAAAATCAAAGAAGCGGCCTCACCCACCCACCTCCCTAACTTTAAAACATCCAGTTTGAAGTTGTCACATCTGGGTCTCAGGAAGGGACTGGTGCTTAGCAACAAAGGGAGAGGGAAGAAAAACAATGGAGGGTTTTTCCAAAGCGTAGTGTTTCCTTTCCATAGATTAGCTTTTGGCAGAATCGTGCCTTCAGAGCATCCCAGAAATCCCGTGGCATTTTCGTGACCTCCCTGCTGGTTTCTCTGGGACGCCATCATTGGACTGCCCTGCTCTTGTATTTCCTCCAAGTTTTTGTTATATTTTTGTGTGAGTTAAGAGGGGGTGTTGGGTCTTTAAAATGTACTTTTGGAATAAATAAGTAGGTTTTCTCCATCCTTCGTCAAGTTCCTCAGGTTTATTTCCAGCACTCACACCCGATATTTCAATGGCAACTTGACTTTTCAAAACATTGTGACAATAAACAACAACAACAAAAAAAACATTGTATAGTGTATTAAAAAGACAAGTGCTGATCCATTGACATGAAAACAAAGCTTGGTGTTTTATGGCGAACATATTTTTGAGGACCAGGGCCAGGGATTGAGCCCGGGACCTCGTATGTGGGAAGCTGGCGCTCAACCACCTAGCCCACATGGCTCTCCTGAGTTGGTTTTTTCGTTTGTTTGCTTGGTTTTTGTTTATTTTTAGGAGGTACCAGGGACCATACTTGGGACCTCCCATGTGAGAAAGCAGGCGCTCAACCGCTTGAGCTACATTCCCTCCCCCTGAACTGCTTTTTACTGCAAATAAGACTTGATTTTAGTGAGTTCTTGTTAGAATGTGCTGTTTTAATTTCTTCATGGTTATATAAATTTTACTGTATAGCAAAATAGCTATTCATGTAACAGGAAGCGAAGTATGCATCTTCTTCAAAAATTATTTTAGTCCAGACTGCTTTTTCCATTGTAATGTGTGAGGCCAGAGCTTTGAGAAACGGTTTACCAATTAGATGACACTCACACTATTTACTTCTATTTGGAATTTGCTTTTGTTGATTAAGAGATGACTGGTCACGGAGGGCTTTTCCAAATAGATTCCTGAAGTAGGGTTTCCTTCCTTTGTGAGTTAACACATTTTGAGTCCCTGGATCTGTTAGTAAAATTTTCTGGCAATTCACTACATATAATGCCATTCTTCTGTGTATGAGATTTCTGCTTCTGGGAAGTAGATGAGAGACAACACATGATGGTAGATGTGTCTTCATGGATAACATTCCTTGTTTATTAAGACCATATTCCCTGCCCACTGAGACAAAATGACTGATATTCTCCAGCATCACATCTCTGTCCAGCATAGCCCACTCTTCCTGGGTGAGGTCTATAACAAGGTCTTTCAAGTTTACTAAATCCAGCGGTAGCATTGTCAATAGCTCAGCTGACACAATCTCCCTCTGGATTTTCACACACAACCCAGACGGACCAAAAATGCAAGGAAATCCAAAATGATTGATGATGCTTTCACCACATTCCAGTGCTCAGGGCTTTTTTCTTGCTCTAGAAAAAGGACCGTTTTCTCCGAGGACTCTCTTTTTACCCATTGATAGTGTCGTAAATCTTGTGACTGTGGACGTGGCCTGAGATGTCCCGGAGCCGCGGGTGCCTCCTCCGTGGGTCCCGCAAGGACCAAGCTGCGTCCTCACTCGGGGGGCAGCACCCAGACTGCTTTCTCCAAATGTTCCTCCTCAAAACACCGCACATCTGTCTCCGTGGAGGTTATCGGTTGCATCCCCTAAAGCAAAGAGTAGATCTGGCACCTTAACCTTCTAAAATTACCTAACCTGACTCACCAGAGACTCCAGGTGCCGGGAGTGGACCCAACTTTGAGATAACCTTCCTCCACTTCCCTTAGTGCACCTTGTGCCTGCGGGCCCTGGAGAGTGTTAATTGTTAGGTCACCCACCTCCCCTTTTGTGATTCGCTGTCTTCTAGTGACTGTCATCTGGGCCACTTGTCACTTCCTACCCCTCCCTCAGCATCCAGAGCGGAGGTTCTCAAGGTCTGGCCCCTCGAGCAGCAGCATGACCTGGAACTTGTGCATGTGCACATTCTCGGGCTGCACTCCACACTTACTGAATAGGAGCTCCGGGAGTCGAATCCAGCCACTTCAGCAAGCCCCCCTGGGAATTCTGATGAGCCTTCAAGTTTGAGAACCACTGCTCTAGAATTCAGTTCCTGCTAGAGATCTTCTCTCATCTGGCTGCCATCACCATTGTAACCTCAACCCCAGTTACACCCCTACTTTAATTTGCTGCTCGCACCTCTTCCTTGTCCCAGTACCCTCTCCCTTTCTCTCTAATCATCTCAGCCCCAGGTCTCCCTGCAGCTTTCCCCACTGGCACCAGATGATCCTCTTGTTTATATCTTGGCTAAAGGGAGGTGTACCCAGAGGCTGCTTCTAAAGTCTCAGATCATCTTCACTCCTCTGCCCTGCCTGGACCCTTCCCTTCCAGAAGAAGGATGGGGATGGTTCTTGTCTACGGGAACTATGGTAATAAGCACAGCCCACGAGCCATCCCATGCTAACAGTTCTCTCCCTCCCTGTCCCTCTCTCCCGCTCTCTCCCCCTTCCACACCCTCCCTCTTCCTCCTTCTCTTTCCCTTCCTCTCTCTGTCTTCTCCTCCCTCCCTTCCTCCCTCAAATACCAGCAGCCAGCTTTCCTCAGCTTCCCTTAGGAAGGGTTGCTGGGCTCTAATTTTGCAGCCTCTGTACAGTATAAGATAAGAGCAGAGGCTACGAGCCGGGCTACCTGACTTTCACTACTTACTAACTTGGGGACTGAGCAGATTCTTTAACTTTGGGCAAGTGCCTCAGTTTCTCCATCCCTAAAATGGGGATAACAATTGTACCCACTTCAAAGGGTTTTTGTGATCTAATAAGTCAATATGTGGGTACTGTTTAGATCCATGTGGGGCAGATGGTGAGAGCTCAATGTATTATAGCTCCTATTATTATCCCCTTCCATGGATAGCATGATGGTATATAGCAAGACTGGATAAACGCTTGATCTTGACAAGGATTTGAGGAGCATTACTCTTACCATGTAATAATAACAACAACAACAATAATAATAAATCCAGTGTCATGAGTTTAGTTCTTTGAAGGCAGGCAATGCACACTTTCTCAAACATGACTTTGAATATGACCCGTTTCTCTCCCAGCTGACTACAAGTGAAGCAAAAAATCAAAGTGCTTCACGGTCCCCTAAAGTGCCTATAAGGTAGGGGGTGTGGAAATATGGGGTGGGGATGGTGGATGCTTTTCCTCTTTGGCCAGTGGGGGTAAAAATTTAAAAAAAAAAAAACATGAAATAAACAAAAGAAACACAAAATCACGTAAGAACATAAGCCCTGCTTTTGGTGGTCTGCAGTTGTAAAGCACACAGACATATACACTCTGGTACATAAAGCCCTGTTTCATACATAATCCAAAAGATACCTCTAGGAAAGAGCTATGTCTTCACTCCTTGGGGCTATGTAGTCACATGGTCATTTGCTTTGTCTTTTGACTTTTTCTTTATATAAAAACACTTATTCTGGAAAATATTAGAACAAATGTTATCTGCCTCAGGCTGTGCTTTAAGAAAGGGATGTAAAATGTCCTCATCTGTTGTGCAGATGGACAGCTTTGGCACAGTGGGGACGAAAGAAACACTGTGGCCTGCTGGTACAGTTAACACTGCTTATCTCAGGAAAGCCAGAACTGTTTGTCACTTTTTCTCAATGTCTAGTTTGATTCTTCAAACATGGCTCCTAAGGTTTTTTGGTTTTTAATTGGCTTTAAAGTTAATGGATTAGCTTTTGTATGTTGCAACCCTTTGTGCAGCCAGGGAGGGAGGACCACTCCACAGAGGGGTCCACTTGACCTTGAGGGACTGCCCTGGGTCCTGGATTCCGAGCTTCTAGTTTCAGAAACCACAAATAGTGAGCTCTTCAACACCCTCCTCAAATCCAGTCCCACTAATAACATGACCAACAAATTTAAAAATAAGTTTAAATTATGAGGCGAGGGGCATTCATACTGAGATACTTTGAGCTGGATTAGTGTCTTGTAAATGGTTTTATGTCTTTTTTTAAAGTCTGTGCTTCTGGGGCCGAGGCTGAGGGAGGGCATCCCCCTCACTATCCCCGCAAGGCTCTCCTCAGATTTGTGTATTTGTTTATTCCCTTTTATGCCCATTCCCATTCCACCCTGGTCGCCATGGGCAGCCCCTCTAAAATAGTTGCTTGTAGTACATTTGCAAACTCTTGTAAAAGATATACTGTTGTTTTGTGTGCAAGTTTTTATTTCTTTAATTTTGGTAAATGGTATTGCTCCACACATTTTGTTGCTTCTTTTTCCAGTCGCACCGTTTTGAGGATCTATCCGTGTTGCTGCCTATCTGGCCAGTAGGTCACTTCTAACTGCTGGTTAGAATTCCATGATGTGCACCTCCAGTATCTGCCCACTCCCCCAGGGATAGATGCCCGCGCGCCTGATTGCCAACACTGTGTCCTCATATGAGTCCCTTTTTGGACCTGTATCAGAATTTTCTCTGGGATATATACTCAGAAATGGGGTTTCTAGATCATAGGGCCCATGTAAGCTTGATTTGGCCAGACTGCTACCCAGCCAGGCCGCACCAGGCCACTGTCCAGCAGACGTGCAAGAGCAATCCTTCTTTAAAAAAAAAATATTGTGGTACCATATATACAACATAAAATTGCCCATTTTACCCACTTTCAAGTAAAAAATTCAGTGGTACTAATTACATTCACAGTGTTGTGCTACCATCACCACCATCCATTACCAAAAATTTTCAACACCCAAACAGAAATTTTGTAACCCATTAAGCAGTAATCCCTATTCCTCTCTCTCCCTGGCCCTTGGTAATCTGTACTCTGTTTTCTGTCTCTGCGAATTTTCTTATTCTAGGTATTTCATATAAATTGGAATCATAAAATATTTGTCCTTTTATTTCTGGCTTGTTTCACTCACCATGATGTCTTCAGGGTTCATCCATGTTGTAGCATGAACCAGAACTTCATTCCTTTTCACTGCTGAGTAATATTCCATTGTGTGTATGCACCACATGCTGTCTATCCATTCCTCTGTTGATGGACACTTGGGTTACTTCCACCTTTACGCAAGTGCAATCTTAAATCCCCAAGCCCCGCCAACTGTGGGCCTTTCTACTTTCTAATTTGTTGCCAGTCTGATAGTTGTAAAGTGATACCTCATTGCTTCTTTTATTTGCATTTCTCTGATTGTTAATGAACTTGAGCAGGACTTCAGAGCTTTGTCAGCATAACAAATGCATGTAAGGTACTTAGAACAGTACCTGGCACGTGCCTAGCAGGACGTGTGTGTGGCGGTAGTGGTTACTCTGTAAACATAAGCATCTTTGAAATCATGGTTGATGTTAATAATGTGTTAATATAAAACTTCTGTACTCCAGTGATTATTTCTGGTCTTGAATTACATACCTGTTCAATTTTTATACCTCCTAATAGGACCTGCCCACCATATACTTCTCTCTGTTTCCACTGGCCCCGCCTTGCTTCCCAGCCCCAGCCCCTCTCAGCTGACCCCTTAAACTTGCCTCCTGCTCAGTCTCTGCACTCACTCTGGACTCTCCCCAGAAGCATCAGCTCTCCACGGTGTGGCTAGAGGGATATTTCCAAAATGCCTCTGTCCTGTCCACGGCATCCCTTTTCTCCTAGGATAAGGCCCTGCTGGTGGCCTGCAGGACCCACCCGGGCCGCCGCTGCTCCCTGGCCCTGTCCTTCTGCCCTCTGGTCTCTGCTGCCCCACTCTTCCTTCCATGTGGAGTGAGGGAGTGATTCGACAGCACCCCTCCCCACCCCTAAAAGTCAAATCCTTCTTACTCTTCAGAGTTCAGCTCAAATGTCTCTTCCCTGATCCCTAGACTAGATCAACTTCCCAGTTATATTTTAATAGCCCTGAAGTCACCCGTAATCAAGTAATCAATTCTACAGTGGTCTCCTGAGTGTCTGCATGCCCACTAGGCTGTCCTAAGAACAGGTACTACGATGGTTTTGCTCACTGTCTCTCCTGGCACAGTGCGGGGAACGTGGATGACACTCATATGCCAGAGCCGATGTTGCTGAGCAGCCCAGACCTTACTGTGGAGCCATCGCTCTGTGTCGTGTTGTGGAAACAGGTTCAGGACCCACCGAAAACTTTCAGCGAATGACCACTTCATTACTTACACAGCCCTGATAAGCATCTGGGGCTGCCTGTTCCCAGTTCCTGGGTTTCAGGTCTGGTTGGGCCTTTTCATCAGACTTAACATCTCCCCCAGGTTGTGGACTAGAAGAGGAGGGGCGCGGGTAGGGAAATGACCACTTAGTGTGTATCCATGACTTCCCCAGCACTCACTATCACAGGACATCCAAAACTAAACACAACCCTAAAATCGCAGGAGCATGAGACACTGCGCCCCAGAATAAGAAGGCACTGGCTTTGTGCTAACTCGGCCTGCAGGGCCCCGGCTGTGGCTGTTTATCTCAGGAGCAGGCAGCAGGGCAGCCTCAGAGCAACTTGTGACTCATAGGAAGGGAAGGGAGAGGCCCTTGTGGGAGATAAAAGGATTGCATTTTGATAAATGATAAAGTACAACCAGAAATATGAAAGTCTTATTTTGGATGAAACGTAGATGCTTTTAAGAGTGCAAAATCTACATAATTTAAGAGTGCAAAATGTACATTATCTACAACTGCAAGCAAGACAGGTCCACCCATCTGCCCCATGGGACCTAAGCCCCCTCTCAATCAGAAGCAGAGTGGGCATCACCATTCCACAATCCTCACAGCTGAGGAATGAATAAACATAAGGGGGGAATGCAACTATGGACTAAAGTAGACTTATTATTATTCTAGGAATGGAAGAACTTGTAACATTGATGTAAAGGCAGTGGCCACTAGAGGTTCTGAGGGAAGGGAGAGGGAAGAATAGGTGTAACATGGGGCATTATTGGGACATTGGAATTGTCCTGCATGACATTGCAGTGATGATAGAGGCCATTATACATTTTGTCAAAACCTATAAAATTGTGAGGTGCAAAGTGTAAACTATAATGTAAACTATAGACCATAGTTAAAAGTAGGTACTTCAATATATGTTCATCAATGGTAACAAATCTACCACAGTAAGGAAAGATGTTGTTAATGGGAGAAAGTGTGGGGGGGGCGGGGTGAGGTATATGGGAATCCCCCTATATTTTCAATGTAACATTTATGTAATCTAAAGTTTCTTTAAAAATAAAATAAAGAGCACATGATTAAAGCAAAATAAGGAAACTGAAACAGCAAAGAAAATAACTCTTCAAAAGAACACACTCATGGGGATTGGTGTAACTCAGTGGTTGAGCACCTGCTTCCCATGTACAAGGTCCTGGGTTCACTCCCTGGTTCTATATATTTATATATACCTGACTCAGCTCAGAGGCTCTGTTAATCGAGTTCTGTTTCTTTCTACAAAGAGTATGTACTGGCACCTCACTTTGATTCCCTGTGTTTCCAAACCACTGTTTGAGTCAAATAATATCTTAAGTACTCTATTTAAAATATGCAAAAATTGTATCTTAAAATTAAGGAAGCCTTCTGTGAATCCTTTAGTATAGCAAATGAGCATGCCCCAATTTATTATTGCTGTAAGGGTTGGGATCCCTCAGGATTCTTCTCATTCTACATGTCTTCCCTGGGGGATTTCACCAAATTCCAAGGCTTCAGCCCCTGCCTCTTTCTACATCACACAGCCACTTCCTGGCCATCTCAGCTGCACCTCAGCACCTCAGACTGAACGCATCCAACTCTGCTTCCTCCTCCTCCTCGTGAATGGTCTCACCACCCACCCCACTCCCAGCTCCTGACTAGGAACCCAAAGGATGTCCCTGATTCTTTACACAGGAGGGTACACTCAGGAAGCCCCTACGTGAGCCCAGGTCTTGTGTGCAGGTGCAGGTAAGGGAGAGAGAGAGGGGCCACTGCTGGCACAGCAAGCATCTCAAGGTTTAGAAGTTGCTGTGGGAATTAGAGTTGTTTGTGGCTGCCAGTGTGGCTGGGGGTGTCAAGGGCAGCAAGCCCACACTTCTGTGTGTGCCCCTAACATGGACAACTTGGGAAGACACCAGAGGCAGGGGGCGCCTTGTCCATTCGCTGTCATGCCCAGCTCATATTTATCCTTTGAGGGATTATGGGGAGTTTCAGGAGTAAACCAAAATAAAAGGAAGTTTGGTTGGAGTCCATGTTATCACTCTTTCCCATCCTTGAACTTGGACCAGACTCTGGCCTCTAGTAGAGTTCTTCCTCTCCCTCATCACTGCTATAGATTTTAATAATCATGAGAATAACGAACAGGCGTTGAACATTTCCTCTGACCCATGCACTGTCCTAAGCCCTTTTTATGCCTTATCTTATTTAATTGTCACAACACCCTAACTGCTGTAGTTATGCCTACTTTACTGACTCCCACAGGCTGCCAGATCAAGTTCCAAGTCCTCCTCATAAAAAATGAGGCTTTTCATAAATCTCTGGTGATGTGATGGCCAGAAGTGGCTTTTGAAAAAACACATGTTCATGTACAACTCAATGAATTATCACAAAATGAATATCCATGTAACCACTACATGAGTTAAGAAATAAAATATTGCCAGCACCAAAAAAAAGAGGCTGTCCATGACCTTGCACCAGCCTCAAACAGCCTTTTTCTGCGTCCGCCTGGAACGCCAGCCCCTGCACTCCAGCCCCACACCTCTGCCTGGCTGACACAGGCTCCTCAGAGAATCAGCTGAGGCCTCACCCACTCTAAGCCTGCTAAGCGTGCCTGGCACCCTTCGTGACTGCATGCTACCATACCCATCAGTCCTACTGCATATCTGCCTACTTGTCTGTGTCCACATTAGAAGCAGGCTTCAGGTAGGGCTGGACTGGATGTTATATTCCTTGTAGCTTCCCTGTGCCTGGCATGGTAGGTGGGGAACGGCAGATGAAGAAATGGACAGACTTACAAGCATGCATTTTGTAGACTGAAATCAATGTTCTCACACCAAGACTGGTTTCAAGTGAGCCCCAAGCAAACGGCCGTGTGTGCAGGGTCTTGTGAGTGCCCTTCCAGCAGCAGCTCTGCATTTACATGTTTAAATAAATATCCTTTCCATAAACATTGCTACAGAATCCCAGCCCTCCATTCTCCTTTCCCAGCATTTCTGAAGACTCTATAACGGAGATGGATGCCATCTGGTCTATTTAAAATATGTTTGGTTATTGTGTTCCTGGGCTAAAAGTCAAAGGAAATTTGGTTTTTTCATAGTCTTAACTTAATCAAGAATATATGAAATAACTTCATCTCCATGCAGCAGAAAATTCCCTTTCTTCATTAGGAAATACTCCTTTTACTGAAAGATCACTTGCTCTCTCTCTTTTTAAAAATATTGAAGGTAAATAATATGAAGTTCTTCTAAAAGTTTAAATTGCTTTGTAATATGAGTTTGTATACCCTAAAAATATGCATTGGAACCAGTTAAGTTTAGAAGGGTTAAACATGCATTACAAAAGTTGGAAAATATGTCTTTTTATGAAAGCTGCAAAGGAAGAAAAGACCATAACCTCTGCA
This sequence comes from Cabassous unicinctus, assembly GCA_029593785.1. Classification (NCBI taxonomy): domain Eukaryota; kingdom Metazoa; phylum Chordata; class Mammalia; order Cingulata; family Chlamyphoridae; genus Cabassous; species Cabassous unicinctus. The sequence goes on from JAQZBX010039743.1 coordinate 14,335, forward strand.
GGCCTCTTCATGGCGGCCGTTCATCCTGTCACAGCTGAAAGCCCTGTCACCACATTCCGCCTCATCCCTGCATGCTGCTTCCGGATCTGTGGGTAGCTGCTTCCTTGCTGTCGTTTAGAGCCGCCGCCTCCCAGGTGCCTTCCTTGGCCACCTTAGTAAGAGCAGCCACTTCTTACTTTCACTTTCACTTGTCACCACCTGAATTCATATTTTTTCCGATTTATTACATCCTTGTTGTGCATATCCACTGCTCGACATGGAGGGCCCGAGGGCTCCAGCACCCGGAGCAGGGTATGGAGAAGGCACCGAATTTCTGGGGAATGAAGGAATTAACTGCAAGGCCCCCGGTATCCCTGTCTCTTCCACTTAGCTGCTCCCACAAAGTCAACTTCCAACCTGAGTACAACCATTTCTCTTTCCCAACCTCCCTCTTAGTGAGTAGGTATTAAACTAGCAAGCACAATAGCTGGATTGGACCATTTGAGATCTTTTCTCCTTCTAAAACATCACCAATTTTATTCAGGTATAAATATAACAGCTACCCAATTGTATGTCCTTTTATCCCAAGAGTATGATTCTTTGATATAAAGATGTTATATTAGTCAGCCAAAGAGGTGCTGATGCAAAGTACCAGAAATCTGCTGGCTTTTATTAAGGGCATTTATTTGGGGTAAAAGCTTACAGTTACAAGGCCCTAAAGAGTCCAACTCAAGGTACCATAAGAGGTACTTTCTCACCAGAGTCTGTTTCCACGTGTGACACAAGATGCCTGCCGATGTCTGCGAGGGCTCAGCCTTCCTCTTTCCTCTTAAGGCTCTGTGGGCCCAGCTTCTTCTGATCTCAGCGGTAGGCTGGAGGGCTCATTTCTTTCTGGGCTCAGCTGCTCTGGTCTCTTCACAAGGCCAGCTGTAAACTATGAGGCGAATGGCTCATCTCTCTTCCTGGGGCCACAGGATCAATGCTGACAAGTCCTCTCCTCTTCCATGTCTATGGAGCTCTCTCTATTCCTCTGTGTATCTTCTCCGTTTATTCAGCCCACCAAGGGGGCGGGGACTCAACCCTGCACGCCCTAATGACATGGTCGAATCAAAACCCTAATCATGATTTAATCAAGTAAGGTAAAGCCTTTGAATTTAAATGAAAGGGTATCATGCCCAGAGGAACAGACCAGTTTACAAACATAATCAATATCTCTATTTGGAATTCATGAATAATATCAAACTGCAACAGGTGTTAACAGAGCTTCTACTCTGTTTCTATATTTCAGATTTATCCCAAAAAAGGATGCAAAGTTGACCTGGTGTTTACCACAGAACGCTATAACCTAGAGGTGAGCCACTATATTTAGTGAAGTATCTTATCAGTCATTTCCTATATATGGTGTTTTTAAAAAGTGAAAATCTTAATATATAGTGACCTTGGTTTTTCCTGCTTTATTTTTCAAGAATTGAAGAACAGAGCTAGTCAGGACCTCAAGAGTTAAGACCATCATGGTCTTACACAGGGTTGCTTTTAAAACAGCCCTCATAGCCGTCATCTCGCCTCTCCCCTGGGAGAGAATTTCACAGCTCCCTTTGGAGTCCCTCCCTAGCACCTCAGATTCTTAGTGCGACTCAGTCTCAAATGTCAACCAGTGAACAACAGAAATGTTCAGCTGTGACATTTCTGATGAGCAGGCTGACAGCAACGGGCTGATTCCTGAGCTTCTGTGCATGGAGGCACCATGTAAGTGCAGGGCAGCACCCGTGCTCTACAGCCAAGATGGGCCTCACGACAGCTATTGATGCCAGAGCTCACCTGCCTGGTACAATGACCTCTTCTCAATCTCCTGCGTGTTGGGGTTGGTGGAGGTGATAAGGAGGCTTCCTTGTTTAATTCCAAAATCTTTATTTCAGGAAGACGAGGGACATTTGGGGAAATGTTCCGCTCAAGTGTTTTTCAAGAATCAGAAACCCAGACCAGCCATTAATGTGACATGTACACGGCTCATTGAGAAGAAAAAGAGACAACAAGAGGATTACCTGCTTTACAAGCAAATGAAACAACTTAAAAATCCCTTGGATGTAGCCAGCCTACCTGGTATGAATCAGTTTCTGGAACTTCTATATTCAGGAATTTATATAATTACTCAATCTAACAAAGAATGGTCATTTAAATTTTTATTCCCAAATTGGCACCTTAATTCAACAATAGAATGTGGTAGAAGGTTATTCCCTTACCTGTCATTATTTAAACAAGACTCAGAAGTATCATTTTCCTGCTCCTCATCTCCTGTACAATGCAGAATCTGCCAATAGCTATCTGTGCCTCTTCAGTCTCTCTGCTTCCTAACTCAGCATGAGGGGCACAGCGTGGCTAAACCCCCAGTAAGAGGTAGACGTCTTTGCAGCAGGATACGCGCACAGAGGTGCAGTTTTCAGGGTCAAGACCAGAAGCTTTTTGGTGGCAGCTTGGAAACTTTAGGTGATGGGATGCCCTCCAGTGCCTCCACTTTGTTTTTGACCACAGCCTTACACACTGGGGCCAGGTGAGCTGCCTGTCTCCGGCCCTTACTGCAGCGGAGTCAGGGTCATCTTGCTTTAGGCCAGTAGCTAATGGGCAGTGGTGCTGTCTAATAAGGAGTGAGCCCTGCCCTTTGAAGTGACTCAGCAGCAGTGAAGCAGAGCTCATTTGTTCGGGCACTCTCCAGAGTGTGTGGGCAGCAGCTGGGACACAGCACTTACTGGCAAATCCAATTTCCAAAACTGCAGAAATCATCTCTAGACTTGCACTTGGGCAGTGAGCTAGACATCTGCCCTCTGCAGCATTCACCTCCATGCTCTCAGTTCACTCCTTTGCCCAGACACTATGCCAAACCCGTGTCCATACTGGGAGACCTGTAACTTCCATTCCTGAGTTCATCTGCTCCCCATCGATTTATTGGGACTGTCACTACGAGTTCTTAAAAACCTGGAAATGGAATATTGCTCCTTGCATTTCTGAAATTCAGAGCCTACAATGATTCTTGTAAAAGTTTTCTGACAATTCAAATCAAATCCTCTTCCAAAGAATTATAAGGACAAATTCAAATTCTAATGCTGTAGTTTATATTTATAGTTATATTTATTTATATGTAATACTGCTTGAACTAAATGGGCTGATGACTAATACTTCAAAAATATATAGTTATTTAGGGATTTTTTTTCTTTTAACATTAGTTGGGGAAATAGGAGTGATCTAGTCTCCTTAAAATACACGTTTTAGAAATTGTATAGGACCTTTTATGTGCATACTAGCCACAAGATTTTGGATACTTTTTAATAGCACAGGTTAACTGGATCATGTTCAATTAGAAAGTCCTGTATAAAAAAAAAATTTTTTTTAAGTACTGTATGCCCACAAAGCTCATTCTAAAACAACCTAATTGAACATGGCTACTATGAAGTTTAAAATGTATTTTTTGAAATAGAGGGCATCCTTTCATCAACAAAAATTACAAGTTCTACTGTCACTTTAAGTTCGGAAACATTTTGTGGGGCTATTTATAACCTGTGTGTATGAAATTATAGAATTAAAACCAAAAAGGTTTGGTTTTAGATAAAGTGAATCAAAATATTAGCGCTATCTCTGGAGTAGCCAGTTCAGAGCTCAGCAGATTCTATTTAGTATTTGATCAATCTAAGACATTGTACAATGGCAATAAGTAACGCAGTTTTCTCCACAATTGGTAATTGAGAAGATGTAACACCTTTCAGAATATCTTTGCTCCATACTGTTTTTGCCCTAAAAAAGTACAATTGTGTAGCTTTGGTTTTGATAGAAATTTCACCTTTTTTAATGAATCCACGAACTTCTATTGATGAACCCAAGTATCCTACAGACAAAGAAATAACTGAGGATCCTTGAGTTATCAGCTAAAGTCCTGTCTGCCAATGTGATCTAGAGCAGTGCTGCTGACACTTATACTTTCAAATATCATCACTATCCACAATATTTAGTATAACCAATTTGTCTTCTACGGTTATTGGTCTTGATCTCACAAATCTAAATTCACAGTGGCACTATACAATGAAATGCCTGAAGATTAGTTGGATGAAGGAAGCTTTTTAATGAATTAAGACAGGGATGATGGGAAACCTCTTAAAAGTAAAACAGGTAAAACAATGTTCAGATCAAATGTTGAATTCATAGTTCTGCATTATATAATGTCCTGGAATCCTTATGGATCAGCTGCTCATACCAGTGAGAAATGACAAATCCATTCCTAAAATGCTGACATCCTTGTCAGAAAGAAGTCTGAAACATACTTTAATCTATAAAAACAGCCACAGCTCCCTGTTTAATATTTAACATCTGTTGGTGGGATAATGACTTTATGAAGTTTTTCAAAATTATATTTTTAAAAAATCATGAATAATACAAAAGTGCTCATTTCTTAGTCTGAAGGCACGTGGGTGTTAATTAACAGGAAAGCAATATGACAACCAAAAAACTAGATGAATCATGTAACAACGAATGGTAACAATACAGGCAAAACAAGTACTTTCTTGCTTTATCCTTAACAGGTTTTCTTCTTCTAAAAAATTTGCTAAGTGTTAGGCCCTCAGTGTTGCTTATTATTCATTTCTAATTTTTTATTGCATTCTACTTAATGACTCTGTTGAAACTTTTCCATTTGTTTAGGGCCCAGAGCACACCCTGGCCTCATTCACTCTCAGGAGACAGTCTTGCTTTCTGCTTTATTGAGATCGAGACATTTACGTCCTCAACTTCTTTCTACCTGAAGGAGTCTCTAAATCTTCCCCAACCCTCCCCTTTATTCTAAGGCTCCCTCTACTTATACTCTTGATTCTAGTTTCTCTAGCTTCTTCCCTGATTTTGCCTCACCAGTAACATTCCCATCTCTGGAACTTTCTGTCAACCAGTACTTTTCTTTCCCTAAAAAGAAAGTCAAGATTAGTGCTTTGTTGACCAATTAATTCATAGAACTCCTACCCCCTCTCCTGTCTTTTTCAGTCTACTTTCAAAAGTAGATTCTATCCACACTGCCCCATCCTCAGCCTCTTGCTATCTGGCTTCTACCTTTATGTATGTAACTGAAACTACTGCATCTTTACCACCCAGATCGCCAAATCAAATGGTCCTTCTTGCTCCTGTATCCTTTGTCAAAATCATTTGACACCATCTGCTCCCGTGGCTTCCTTGACATTGTATTTAATACATCCAATACCAGACTCAACTTGTTTTTACCTAGAATATTTCACAGCCTGGCCTCATTTCTTTAATAGTATTACGATTCACCTAGAGTTTGGCTAGAGACTTTGGTCATTATCAATTCCTCATCTCCTAACAATGAATCATTTCCTGTCAAGCTTACCTACACAACTTAACTTGGAGCCATCCTTCACCATCCTCCATGCATACGATACTTCTCACTAAGACTACTGTAATTGCTTACTATCTAATCTTGCAGATTTCAGTCTCTTCCTTCCATCTGTACTGCACACAGCTGCTGAGGTCATCTTCCCAAAGGACAGTGATTCCACATTCGCTATTAAATCTAAGTCCATACCCACCCTGGCATTCTATACAGGCCATTTATAGTCTGGTGCCACTGTATTTTATACTCTTTCAGGACCAGCACTGAGCCTAAATCTGCCTGCTGCCTTCCTACTTCAATGTGCTCACTTTCTGTCTCACTCATGCCCCGACATACATGTCGGAAATTTAAGGCCCAGCTCAAATCTCACGTCCTCTGTGAGGCTTTCTCCCAGCTTCTCTAGCCCAGAGTAACCGCTCCCTTTTCTGTGCTCCCCCAGCTCTTTGCTCCTCTCGTAAGGAAGGTATCAGCCCCATTTCCACACTTTGCAATGTGGAGGAAGAGTAGGGAACCATCTTTGTATCCCTCACAGCACCCAAGCAATCAATGAATGATTTGTGAATTGACTGACCAAGTCAAGTTCTACCAATACAAAACAGGATTTATGCTAAGGATTATTTTACCAAGTAGGATTAGTCTCCTAATAAGCCTGTTAATATTCCTCATTTATTGTTCTATTATTGGGCCTTAATGTGAAATAAGAATGTCTGACATCAAATTGTATAAAATGATGTTCCATGAAACTCACTAAAATTTGAGTTCCTAAAAAGTCACAAAAGGTAATATATTAATCATTCCTTACCTCCTAGAAGTATCTGACATTGAGTAGATAAACGTTTGCTGAATTAAAAAAGATTTCAGCTCTACAAATAATGCCCCAGGAAAAACCCACCAGATTTCTTCATGTCTTCCCAAAAAGTGACAAAGATACTGCCAACACATTAGTTAGTTTAAAACCAATTTCAGAGAGGGACAAAGATATTTAGCAGGTTGGGAAGTAAAGACCATCACACTGATTCTAGACACAAACCAGAAGGCAATGTGGAGATTGCTGATGAACTTTTCAATTTAATTAAAAATGCTTCTCAACCAACAAGTCTTTAGAAGACTAACTTTGAGAATCATTATAGCTTTCACATAGATCTATTCAGCCTGGCAGACTGAAGCATATAAAGCTCCTCACTAATGTAGAAAGAGAGTAAGGAATCACATGTCCAGCCCGAGGTCTTGCTGTAAGAACAATGACAGCCAAGACTAGGTGTAAGCTCTTATCATTACTGAAACTTCTGAAATTTGTCTCAAATATGCTTTAATACAAATGTGGTTTTTTTTTTCTCCTTCTCAGATAGTCATGGGCATATCGATCCCTCTCTGAGACCCATGTGGGATTTGGCTTTTCTCGGCAGCTCTTACGTGATGTGGGAAAAGACAACCCAGTTTTTATACTACTATATGGTACAACTCAGTAGTGTGAAGCAGTGGGTAAGAAAAATTGAAAATTAACTTGTACCACAAGACAAATAACCTGTGCATTGTTCTCACACTGAATTAATGTGAATTAAAAATGTCATAGCAAGAGTTTTAATTGCAATTTATTCATTCAACAAATATTTAGAGTGCCTACTGTGGACCAGGTACTGTTTTAGGGTCTGAGGCTATAGCAGTGAACAATAAACCCAGTGTTCTGCTCTCAATGAGATTAATTCTAGTGAGGGAAGATAAAGCAGTGAACTAATAAATAAGTAAATATATGTCAAATCGTGGTGAGTGCTATGGAGAACAACAAGGCAGGGAAAATAGAATGCATATATAAATGATGGAATTATCATTTATATAGTCATCAAGTAAGGCCCCTCTAATTTAAGCAAAGGCCTAAGGAAATGAGGGAGTAAGCTACGTTTCTACAGGGAAGAGAATTTAAGGTGGTGGCAACTGCAAGTGCACCATCCCCAGGACAGAGATGTGGCTGACTGGGATGAGAAAGAGCAGAGAAGTTGGTGTGGCTGGAAAAGAATGAGCAAGGGGCAAGGGGAGCATGTCAAAAGATGAGATCAAATAGATGGCAAGAAGAGATTAGTTCACATAAGACCTTGTAGGCCATTATAAGGACCTTGCCTTTTTTTTTTTAATTAACTATTTTTTGGTAGTTAAAAATATATAAATAAAATTTGCCATTTTAACCAGTATATAATTCATTGACATTAATTACATTCACAATATTGTGCAACCACCACCACTATTTCCACAATTTTCATCACCCCAGAATCATCTCTGTATCCATTCAGCCACCTCCCCCCTCCCCACCAGCCCCTGATCGCCTCTAATCTACTTTCTGTCTCTGTGTAAGGCTCTTGTCTTTTAAGCTGAGTTGGGACCACTAGAGGGTGTTTAGCTGAGGAGTGACATGGTCTGACTTACAATAGTGTCGTTCTGGCTGCTGTTGAACAGACAGGAGCAGGGAGACAAGGGTGGAAGCAGGGAAATGAGGAAAGCTTTGCAATAATCTAGCTGAGACATGTGATGGCCTGGACCAGGGTGGTAGCAGTGGAGGTGGTAAGAAGTGTTTTGATTCTAGATGTATTTTGAAGGTATTTACTAACGGGTTGGATATGGATATTAGAGAATGAGAAAAGTTAGGGCTGATCCTTAGGATTTGGGCCCTAACTAACTGAAATGATGGAATTTTCACTCTCTGATTTGGGGAAGACTACACTACAGGAAGAACAGGTTTAGGGGGAAATCAGCTTGATTTGGGACATGTTAAATTCTAACCAAGTAGATAATTTGCATAGTCACCTGGAAAAATGAGTCTGAAGTTGAGGGGAGAGGTCTGGGCTGGAGTCACCACCATATAGGTGCTATTTAGAGCCTCCAGACTGGAAGAGGTCACAGGCTCTGAGTGTAGATAGAGAAAAGGAGCTACCTAAGGACTGGGTCCTAGAACACTTCTAATTTTAGAGGTTGGAGAGAGGAGAAAAGAGTTTCAAGGACGAAGAGTGACTGATTATATTAAAGAGTGCTGGAAATTCAAGTAAGATGAGGACTAAGAATTGACCTTTTGACTAAGCAATTGGAAGTCACTGAAGACCTTATCGAGAGCTGTTTCACTGGCACAGAAAGCCTGACTGGAATAGGTTCACAAGAGGATGGGAGGAGAGGAATTGGAACACTCCATCTCTTTCAAGGGATTTAGCAATAAAGGGGAGCTTAAAAAAAAAAAAAAA
>JAQZBX010039744.1:6417-17500 GCA_029593785.1 Cabassous unicinctus
CCCGATTTCCATTCTGCCTCTTCTTCCCTCTCTCTCTTCTTCTTGCTCTCTGTCCCCGAGCGTCTCCGTGCTACTCCACGGCGGCGCAGCCCTTTGCAGTCCCCTTCTGCTCCTTCACTCGGATGAGCTGAGAGTTCAGGGCGAGTGTATATGGAAATAGTGGGGTGCCGAGCAGAAGACAACTCGTGTCCTTTCCGCCCCCCAGCCATGCTCTTCCACGGGATCTCCGGAGGCCACATCCAAGGCATCATGGAGGAGATGGAGCGCCGATCGAAGACCGAGGCCCGTCTGGCCAAAGGCTCCCAACTCAACGGCCGCGACGCGGTAAGGAAGGGCCCCGCAGCGGCCGCAGCCCCGCGTCCCGGCGCGCTCTGTTAACCCTAGCCTCGGTTCCCTAGTCGGCAGGGTTTGGGGGCCGCGCGGCATAGGGTGCTCACTGTAGACTGGCGGGGGGTTTCCTCCGGTCCGCCTAGGTCTGCGGGGCTAAGAAACGGCCCCCTTTCTGACTTGAAATGTCTGTGGTTGCGAGACTCGAGCTCGCTACCCTCTGCTGCAGCTGTTTCGGAGCCAGCGGGGCGGGCCGGGAGAGGGAGGAAAGGGGCGTCCTCTTCTGCAGACCCCCAAACTCAGGTCTCCTATGTCTCTTTTGACTCCTGGGCGCGTAAGGAAATGGACTGGCAGCTTCGAGGGAGAGCTGGACGCGGGCAGTCGACGGACGGCGGGCAGTCGAAGCTTTTGGGTCAAACTGGAGCTGGGGGGCCCTTGTCTTTCGGTCTGATGATGGACTCGGCGCGACTGAGCCATCTCCAATTCTCCAGTTCTCCAATTTTCCAATTCTCCGGACGCTCGGTTTTCGGCACCTCCAAAGGCAGCGATTCTCGGGGTCTCTGGAAGCCCAACCCAGCCCCTCTAGCGACACAGGGCTGCGTTCAGCTCCCGAGCCCGGCGAGAGTGTGTGTAGGGGAAAATCAAATAAAAAGTCCGAAGGAGCGCGGCGCCCAGCCCAAGCGAGAGAACTCTTTTTCTAAGCCTTAAACGTTGTAATCAGCTGTCATTGTTACTACTATTGATGATGGTAAAAGCCAAGCCCGCTTCATTAAGAGAACCGATTAGTAATCTTAGGGTTTTCGTTCCACTTCTGAGCAGGAGGGGGGGAAACTACAAGTCTCCGGAAATGATTTCATCCCAACAGAGATGGGCAGATTCTTTGACATCACACCGGGAATTGTAGTTCAAATATTGTAGCGTTAGCTGGGCGGCTCTTTCTAGCAGGGGCAGAGGTGTTTTGTGTTCCCGCCAAACAGCAGAGTTGGTGGATGCGTTGACATTTACAAGGTAAATTCAGGGCCGGCTCCTGGTCGGAGTAAAGGGAAAAAGTTTTCTTTACTTTTTCAGGCCCGCCAAAGTTTCGTGGAGAATTCCAGCCCTTTTCTGCTTATCTGCAGGGAAATGTCCAGCGGTTAACTTCTCCCCCCCCCCTTTGCTGTTATCCTGTTTAAAAACAAACAAACAAACAAAGAAACAAACAAAAAAACCCCAACAACACAAACCTGAATTTCCGGGAGGGGCTGAGCTCCGCCACATTAAGATCTGCCAATTCTCGGCCGCCTCGGTCGGGACTCAGGCGGGAAGCCTGACTAAAGAGATTTTCAGGACAAAGATCTCAGGGGTATGTTGATGCCAGGGCAAAAGAGACTGTGCAGAGGCGTCCGGACAACGGATCATCCCCGGAACAGCCACTTTACACTCTTACTGAGAACAAGACCAATGTCCCTGAAAATTAGGGAACTCTCGGATTTGCCAGATAATATCCCACTCACAACAGTGTCGACTAAATTACGAGCACAGAGATAATAATCTCTTCCTTTTAATTTTAATGCTGCCTATTAGAATTTAGAGAAATAGAATTGTAATACTGTTTGAGTTTAAAAACAATCTGTGCTCATGCAAATTTCCTTTCCCCTCTCCAATAACAACAACTGTTGTTTTGTTCTATGTGCGTTGAAAACCACAATTTTCAGCTTTCGGGAATTCCCACAAACTATAGTTAACGCCCTCCCAATCCTTGTTAGGAGGGGTCCTGGATGGCCCGGGGTCTTTAGGTTAAGAGTAGTGGCTGACGTGAGCGCAGACGGCTGTAGCAGAAAGAGAGCGAGCCTCAGAGCGAGAAACCTCAAACATTCCCCAGGCGTTTGCCTTTGCCCTGTGGCCCCCGACCCCCGCCGCACTCCCCGCACGCCCCGGGTTCGTGTGTCCGGCAGTAGCCTGTATTGTGAGGCGACTCGTGTCCTAAGCCGTGCCGTGTGCTTGCCTTGCAGGGCATGCCCCCGTTGAGCCCGGAGAAGCCCGCCCTGTGCGCCGGCTGCGGGGGCAAGATCTCGGACAGGTACTATCTGCTGGCGGTGGACAAGCAGTGGCACCTGAGGTGCCTGAAGTGCTGTGAATGTAAGCTGGCCCTCGAGTCTGAGCTCACCTGCTTCGCCAAGGACGGTAGCATTTACTGCAAGGAGGATTACTACAGGTACTCCCGCCTCTGTCCGTCACGACCCCGCACACCTGGCGGGGCCATCTGCCCGAGCCCGGGAACCTCCCTCCGCCCCGCCTTTCGCCCCTTCCGGGTGTGGTTCTCCACCTTGAGCCGGGAAAGGCCTCTGCAGACGCCTTAAAGACGCGGCCCTCTGGAAGGGTGCTGAGGCTGGGTGGGAAAAGCACCCAAGGTCGAGAGCGTTCTCGGTGAATACCACGCGCTCCCGGCACTTCGTAGTTCGGTTGGGGGAACCTGAGGAAATCCGGGAAGGAGTAAAGGGACATGTCTCTGTCACCGGAGACTTGAACGGTTTTTTCCGCCTCCTACGAACTGGACAAGACCCGCGCCTCGGAACTGAACCAGCAGCCCGGAAAGCAGCAACCGGGTGTTAACGTTTTCGCGCGGGTGGTGGGAGAGCTTGTAAATGACCTTGATCTGGAATAAACGCAGTTGCCGAAACCCAAGCCATTCGGTTTTGTTGGGTTAGAACCGTGCCCGCTAGACTGGAGAGAAAACTCAGAGGCAGGGGTATTTATTGATTCTTCCCCATTTGTGTGTCTGGATTGGGAGACAGAAAACTATGTGCAGGTGACCTAGCTCCACTCCCAGCCTGAGCGAGAGAGACGGCTAAAAAAGAATAACCCTTCCTCTACTAAATTGTCATTTTCCGGGTCTGTATTTTTTCTGAATGCTCTCACGTACATGCACACATCCAGGAATAATGCTACCCTTAATTCATACAATGTTTTGTAATCGATGAAGAATTTTCATTTGATCTTGCAATTTAACATCGATTCTTTCCACAGCGGTGTGAGTTAACTAGGGCAGGGCTGGCTTTTTGTTGTTATTGTTTTATTTTTCATTTTCTCCACTTTACAGAGAAGAAAACTGAGGCTCAGTTACCCGATTTTTCTGACTTTAATGCGAGGGTTCTTTGTCCTGGTTCGCCAGAACAGGTCAATAAACAAATAGAACCAAGGTCAAAGTGGGCCCCGACTACTGCCTTCCGGAGTCCGCCCTGACCTCAGTCTAGAGCCGCTGAAGACCAGACCAAGCCCCAGGCCCCGCGGGTGGGAGATGGCCCTGCCCTGCCTCAACCAGTGCCCTGACTCGGCTGTTTCCTTCTAGAAGGTTCTCTGTGCAGAGATGTGCCCGCTGCCACCTTGGCATCTCCGCTTCGGAGATGGTCATGCGCGCCCGCGACTCTGTGTACCACCTGAGCTGCTTCACCTGCTCCACCTGCAACAAGACCCTGACCACGGGCGACCATTTCGGTATGAAGGACAGCCTGGTGTACTGCCGCGCCCACTTCGAGACCCTCTTGCAAGGGGAATACCCCCCACAGCTGAGCTACACGGAGCTGGCGGCCAAGAGCGGCGGCTTGGCCCTTCCTTATTTCAACGGCACCGGCACGGTGCAGAAAGGGCGGCCCCGGAAGCGGAAAAGCCCAGCGCTGGGAGTGGACATCGTCAATTACAATTCAGGTTGGCCACTACCCCCACCCCGCGCGCAGCCCGGGCCTCCAGCTGCCCAAAGGAGGATCCCTGTAGAGCTCCTTCCCTCGACCAGGATCTGGCTGCAAGAGAATGTAACATTACATTTTTCCCACCACAACAACCTCTCGCTAGGAAAAAAGGGTTGGAGGGAGGGGGAGAGGGAGGGTGGGGGAGGAAGAGAGAGCGAGAGAGCGAGAGAGCGAGAGAGCGAGAGAGCGAGAGCGGCGAGAGAGCTTTGTGGCAAAAAAACACATCCATAACCATTGGTCTGCAGTAACTTCCCCCAAGCAGGCAGAGCCAAATCCTTGTTGCCCATTAGTTAATGAGCCCATTAGTTTCTGGCTCCCAGTTGGAGTAAAACAGCCCCAGGGCAATTCCTTTGTGGATGCCAAATTATAGATCCTGGAGGAGGTTTTCCTAAATACTGAAGAAAAAAAAATCTTCAGAGGGAGCAGAGGCTGTGGTCACCAGCCCACAGTTAATCAGGAACACAGTTGGCAATAGTGTTCAAAAACTGAATCCTTGAACTTGGAGAAAAGCAGCTTTAGGGATGGGAAATACCCTCTACAACGAGCTAGCTGGCTTGTGCCTTCCAGAGGTCAGGGTACTCATGCAGCCAGCTCATTCCCTGTGTGATAGACCATCCAGACCCCCAGGCCCCCAGGCAGATGAGGAGAACCTCCAGGTCAGGCCCACTGAGGAGGTTTACTGGTGGCTCAGGCTGCTCTTCTGTCCTCCACCGGCCTTCCCTCTTAATTGAAAACAAAATCCAGACAACAGGTCAGAGAGCACACTTTCTTCCTGGCTTTGGGGCATGCATCCATCATTTATCAATCTCTCACTCAAACACCAATTTCCCATTGTTGGTAGCCTGCCACCCCTACCACCCTGGTATTTCTTGTTCAAAGGGTGAGTAAAAATGAGGATGGTGATGGACCTCGTGGACCTTAATCTAACTCTGAGCATGGTAGAAGATCTTGTGAGTCCCAGCCACTGGGCAAGGGGTTCCATAAAGTATTGGCTAACTTCTGGGGGAGCGTAAGGGCTGGCTTAGCTGTTTTGGCTGGAAAATCCAGTAAGCAGGAAACTCAGGCAATGGGAAACCATTCTGAGGGAAGGGATCTTGGGAACTTTATTGTGACAATCCCGTGAGCCTCCCAGGTGCCCAACCAAAGCTTGCACACCCCAGAGCACAGATTTTGCCTGTTTTTCTCTTCCTGTCCCAAGGGCTTGATATGGTGCCTGACATTCAGTCATTTCCCAAAGGTAAAGAAATGAGGTCCAGCTAGGCAAGTGGTTTGTCCAAGGTCATACAGCCAGTGTGAACTAGTTGGAACTAAAAATCCTGCTCTGAGTTTTCAGCGGGAAGCTATTCAGGGTCAGCGAGTGGTGCCCAGCCTTCTCCTTGGCTCCCTCCGGGGGTTCTCAGCAGATCTAGCTGAAGAGGACGAATCCGTTCTGAACAGGCACAGCAGGCGGCATCCCAGGGAGTTCAGACCGGCTGCAGTTGCTCCTACAGGGTTTGTGCCAGGGTTGCTAGATGGAAGGAAAAGGACCGTTTGCCTCATTACAGACTCCACCAAGATCGGTTTGTGTAAGGGCAGCAGGCATAGCCCCGGGGTTTTGCTAACCTCCTGCCGCGGGCCGTGTCCCCTCCCTTGGTTCTGCTGCACTCGGGCAGAGGTTTTGGTTTGGGGCCACTTTGCCCAGCGCGCTTACTTTATCTCTTTTGATGTGTGGTCCCCGGGGCAGGACAGGCAGGGCACTAATTGTTTTTTATTAATAGAAAATGACATCGGAATCTCGAGCCACTCACCAGGGCCCTAATTAGAGATGAGAGAGACAGAGAGAGACAGACAGACAGGGAGACAGAGAGACACACACACACACACTAACTGATTCTCACATAGCTAGGCAACTAGCTAGTCCTTTGAAGAGAGGGAATCCCAAAGCCTCAAGAAAGTCCTGAAAGGTGGAGATTTCTAGCCAACTAGTGGCAAACCTGACATTTAGCTTGTTTACTCTAATTAGCTGAATTTGATTTCACCCTGGATTTTTATATTATAACGATTCCGGAGCTTTAAGGACAGTAGAATTTAGCTTCTCTGAAGAGAGCTGGAGAGAACAAATTTCTCAAAAAGAACGAAAATTTCTTCCCCTGCCACTTAGGTCTTTAGTTGGCAAATTAGTGCTGCTACAAGGCTATTGAGAAAGTTAATGCCCTCTAGTTCATGAAGGAAGAAAAAGCTGCTGAGGTCTCCCTAACCCAAAAAGTTTGTACATCACACCACTACAGACGTGATGCCTCTTAATTAACACCCACCCCATCCTTTCTGATCTTCCCCAGAGATGCTAGTAAATAGTACATATGTATTTAAAAGATCAGGTGAAAATAATCTAGAGCTATTGGTTTAAAGCTGCCTTACCAGAAACCAACCCACCATTAAAAAAATTGTTTAGGAATCTAATGCCAGTTTGCTACAAAACTAGTGAAAGAAATACTTTAGCAAATTAAAAACATGTTTTAGTTCATTATTTTAGCCTTTCTTGGATCTTATATTATCATCCTTGCTTAAAGGTGAACTGGTCTCATAAAGGGTAACATTGATACTAATAAAACAAATGTAATTACATATTGGTATGTTTTCAAACATATGTACACAAAGCATGTTTATGATTTAATAAACAGAGAAGATGTGAAACTTTACAAAGGTTAGTCAATGCTTGATACAGAGCAAACATCTTTTAATGAGAATATTCCTAATTTAGTTTATACCTCTTTGTGCAATATTTTAGAAAGAGACATGGAAAATTTATTTGGAATCTTAGATTGAAATAAAGCCCTCCAGGGGTGGGAAGATTTAGTTTTACAAGCGGCAGCTCTCATTTAAGTAATTTAGCATTTCTTTAGGGAATACATTTTTCCCATTTTTCAAAATCTCCCTCTCTTGGGCTCTTCCTTCCCATCCAAACTTCTAAGGCTTCTGGTAGCTGTTAAATAAGCCTGGTACTGACCCCTAGTGGTCTCCCAGGGATCAGTTAGCTCACAGAAGGTTACACACCTCCCCAACAGAAAATCTCTGTAGGATAGGTTATCATTTCATAAGAGACTGGAAAATAAAGTATTTAGAACTTCTCACTAACTTTATATGTGTGGCTGGATGTATACATACAGGTGGATGTTTAAGACCATTTTAAGAGAGTTATCATTTCACCTCATAATTCAGGAAAAAGAAGCCTAGAGCTTCAGAAGTAGACCCTGGGGAAACACAATCACTTGCAAGTTTACATAACCTGTTGGTAGTCACACATAAGTAATTTAGGATAATACATTGAGTTACTCTGTAGGAGAAGTAGATTGTTCTACAAGTTGTGTCCTATAAATGGTAGCATAGTCACAAAAAATCATATATAGTAATATCTATTTAATTAGGAGCTAACCTCATATATCTCCTTACATATTGAATTGTATTCTATGTAGAAACAAGCCCCGTAATTTTGTTTAATGCCCTAAACTGCTCTGCTAAGTTTTTAATCAGCAATAATGGATATAGAGTGGATATTCAGGGAATATCAACCCTTACTGTATGTACAGTAAAATCATTTTACTGTAATGATTTTTCATAAACTTAATTTTAAAGACTAGTGATCATATAGCTAGGTTAGGAATCATATTCATTTCTAAAAAATATTACTTTGAGGGGAAGCTGGCTCAAGGCATTATTTAAACACTGAGTTAAGTTTTCTGTCCCAAGTGTAATATTTAATTTGATGTATTGTTCAGGAAAAGTTACATGTTACTCACATATGATAGGAATGAAATCTTATTTAAAGAAGCCTCAAATGACTGAGGTATGCCTCTTTGGCTATTTTTCTGTGGGTGAATTTATAAACTGGTTGTGACACATGGCTTAGTTTACTGGAGATAAGTATAGTTTTATGGTAAGTCATAAGATGCTGTTTTATCCATTTGAGGATATGAAAGTGCAATTCTGTAGAATATTTGAACTTGACAAATCCCCACTGGGCTGAAATAGGGTAAAATGTAAAATATATTCTCTCTGTTTTCTCTGGGTCTATGTTACACTTTCTGGTGGGGTTTAAGAAGTCTGTGTTCACTATTTGAATGTAAATATCTGGCTTGGATTCCATTTCAAGTTGATTTGATTTTACATTAACATTTCCTTGTAATTTTATTAATGAACAAAGGGTTCAGAAAATCCTGATTGAATGCCTGTTGAGTTCCTGGCCCTGTGCTAGGCTGTGGAGATTCAAAGGTGAATATGACAGTCTCCTTTCCCTCAATGAACTCCCCTGTCCTTTTGCCAAGTGTCCACTCCTACTTATGTATCTTACAGAATTACAAACAAAGGTGACATTAGTTCATGCCTAGGTAATTGCATTAGAGAGAATTTCTTGTTAACTGCGTTTTGCAATGCAGTTGGCCTCTTGGTTGACAACTGTCAAACTTCCATGCTTTGGTATATATACTGAGTTCCTGAAAACATTTTTTAAAAAGTAGTTCTAACCAGTGCATTCCAGGCAGATAACATTTTTCTTTTTGGTGGACCAATTAATTTTTTTTAGTTAATTTTTTATTGATACAGATAACATTTTAGTAAGCAGAATCAAGGAGCTCATATTGACAGATGCTTCACTTTCTTCAAGATTCAGGTCTCTTTTCCCCCCTGGTGATATGATCAAGTCGATTTTAGATATTCTATTATAATGCGTTAAAATGCAGGGTGATAAAGTCTAAGTAAACCTCAGATAAAGATCTGAAGTAAGGATTTTAAGAGAAAATTGCTGTGCCCTTTCTGTTGTGAAGTTGGCTGAATCAGTAAATATTTAGCAAAATATTCTCATTTTGCACATCATATTTCCATGCAGTGCCAGTAGGTTATTGGAAATGATCTTTTAAATGGGCAGCTTTACAGCCTGGGGACAATGACTTTCAGACTGTTTTCAAAGGCTGGGTTGTTATGCCCCCCAGTACTGAGGGGGACTTTGCAAGGGGAGAGAAGATCCTGCCCCTCTCTGCCAGGCCAGCCAGAGGCATAGCTTGCATCTCACTCACACATCTAGAGCAAAAGGGGCCAAGATCTGAGCCGAGACACAAGCATCACCAGTTCTCTGAACTGTGAGCTGTGGGGAGCGCTTCAGGCATGAACTGAGTGAAAAGTCTGGACTCATTCTCTTTCAGAAATATTTGTTAAAATAACAGCAAGGGAAGATATTTTCCTTCTGGTGTAGCTCTATGTTAACCAGTTGTATCTAAAGGTCATTAAAATAATATTCCTATATTAGATAAGAAATCTGCAAAAACTTGCATCTCCTAACTTCTCTAGAAGTTACAGATAAGTTCTCTATTTGCAAACTTCTTTTTAAAAATCTGATAGGGGTGGGTGAGAGGAGATGGGCAAAATTCCCCCTTCTTGGTCACTTTCAAACTTTTTCCTGGTTGAGTAGGCTCTTGGAATATCAGAAAAGGCTAAAAATTGGAGCTGACTTTGTTCCTCAGTTGATGGGCGCTCAAAAACTTTCAGACTTGAGAGATCTCAAATACTCCAGTTTTCTACGTGCCCTACTACAACAACAAAAACAATGCCTTCAGATAGTACATCTCATTCCACAAATGATAAAATGTGGAGTTTCTAAAAACTGTGTGTGTGAGAGGAGGGTGTTGGTATACATAAATTTATCAGAAAAGTTTTTTGTTTGTTTTTCTCCTCTCTTGGAGGACTCTCTTACTCACACTTTAGTACTTTTGTTTATTCATCTCTTGGTTTATTTTTCTAGAGACCATTAAGCAAAAGAGATGATTTATCTAATATTTTCTATTATGCAAACTTCAGTTGTATCCACACTAACAGGCTAGTTTGGCTGATTTTGGCAATTAGCCTCTTTTTGTCTAATTACTGCTCATAATGGGGTTGACAGCTTTTTTCACTTTTGTTTTATTATCATTTATTATCATCCAGCAGGCCATGATTTCAACTAATGCAGGAGCTGCCACTGAGCAATTGTGTGTTCACTGTTACCACAACAGGTTGTAACGAGAATGAAGCCGACCACCTGGACCGGGACCAGCAGCCTTACCCACCCTCACAGAAGACCAAGCGCATGCGAACCTCCTTCAAGCACCACCAGCTCCGGACCATGAAATCATACTTTGCCATCAACCACAACCCGGATGCCAAGGATCTCAAGCAGCTTGCCCAGAAAACAGGTCTGACCAAAAGAGTTTTGCAGGTAAGAAACCTCCATCATTCGCTGTGCATACATCTCCCTTTCCCTTGCCAGTAAAAACAGTTCTCTTCCCTGTTTAGAGTGATATGGATATTTCTCGAACTTGGCTTCTCATTAGTTTATCTTCATTATCTCCCTAGAGGGCATACCTGAGATTTTATGGGGGGCTTACTGGAGGGTACCCAAAGAAAGACCCGGGATCTTTAAAAATACAACCACATTCTCCCTTCGGATGGGGAGAGGGGTGCAGCAAAGCCAGCACAGCTAGTCTCACAGCAAATGCAGATATTTTCATAAGCCCTGGCTCTAGAGATTTCCATTCACATTAGGCTCAGTGTACAGACTTGGGGAGGGCAGGAACCTGCTAGTACTGTCTTAACTTCAGCAAACTCTTGGCAGTCTCACTCACATGTTATGACCTTCCAAATTCAGGTCAACCCCCTTTTTCAACTCCTGAAAAGCCAAAAGTGTAGTTAGTGTGTCAGCAATCAATTGGAGTAAGGGTTTTTGCAGCCTAACAAACCGTATTTAAAAACTCAATAGTGGGAGTTAATTCTGCTGCCTGATTGATTCCCTGAACTCATTGTGGTGTCTCTATAAGAAGATACAACTAATGGAACTGTAGCAGTCACCTGTGATTCTCTCCCACTTCTCAGAGACAAATAGCAAGCATTTTAAATTCTGCCAGTCAGTTAGGCTGCCTGGGGTTTGTGGCCCTGAACATTTTTCCTACAGAAGAGTACTTTTTCTACTTCAGACTCCCAAACATTCTGGGGGTGTTTCAATGATGTTCATTTCATATGAGTGATTC
>JAQZBX010039745.1:0-22918 GCA_029593785.1 Cabassous unicinctus
GGGGGGGGGGGGGTTTCAGGCTCCCCAGCTTGTGTGAATCAGTGGGATCTGTACTGATGCGGGCCCCTTCTGGGCTGCTGGGCTTGGGTCATTTTGTGACTTCTGGCCTCTGCTGTGCCCACCCCCTCCCTGGTGCCAGGCATTATGCTAAATGCTACATGCAGGAACTGACTGAATCCTTACAACATCACTATGAGGTAGGTTCTTTTATGCCATTTAATGATGTGGACACTGAGGCTCAGAAAGTGGCAGACACTTGTTTAAGTCCCATAGTTAGTAAGTGTTGGAGCTAGCTTCTAACCCAGGACTGCCTGACTCCCGACTCCATACTTGTCACCCTTGAGTTCTCCTGCCTCACACTTCCCTGGGATCCCCTGGCTTGCTCAGCCTTCTGCAGTTGCACTAAAGACCTGGAAACACAGCCATGGATGTCCAAGCTTGTGAGAAAAATGGTTCCCCCACCACCACCAGAAGGGGGCAAGCTGGAGCTTTTCCTTAGGAGGGTCAGGTGGGCAGCACTTGGTCCGTTGGTGCTAGTATTGGTGCTTCCATCCTTAAGCACTGATGTCCGTGTTCCCCAGAGTCAGGCACTAGAGGGAGATGGGGAGGCTGAGTCCCCCTCGTCAGCCAGTCTGGGGAGAAAGCACCAGGGCATGGAGTAGACGGTGGCAGCTTTGAGGAGAAAGGAGCTAAGAGTATAAGATAAGCCATCTCATTGCAGGCAGCATCTCTGAGGTCCGAGAGAATCTCAGCAGAGGCAAGTTCACATCAGGCATTTGGGAGGATAGGAACTTCACAGTTGTGCTGGTCACAGCACAGTCAGGAACTTCTTGATCTTTCAAAGTGGTTCTCATAAACTAGAGGAGGGGTTCTTAATGAGGGGTCCGTGAGCTTGAATTTAAATTAAAAAAAAAACAACATTCTTGTGGGGACGTGTTGGTGTGGGTGTGATATATTTATTAAATAATACACAGTATAGTGTGGACTTAGTAAGGGGTCCATGGTTTTCACTTGACTGACAAAGGGGTCCATGGAACAAAAAAGGTTAAGAACCCCTGAACTAGAGAGAGGTCTCTAATGGCATGGCCCAGGGCTCTGTGCTCTGCTTTGTCCTATTCAGGATTTTCAACTGTAATGTGGATGAGGACATATATGATAAACTGATCAAAATTATAGATGATAAGATGCTATAAAGCAGAATTAACAAATTGGATGACAAAATCAGGATCCAGAAAGTCCTCTACAAGCCAGAACAATAGAATAAGACCAATACAGGGACAAACTTGAGGTACCACAGGGAGGGTCAAAATAAATTGCATTGGAATCCTATGACTCAACTATTCTACTGCAAGAAATATTTAAGGGATATGCTCACACATATACACAAAAGTATTTGTTTAAGAATGTTCACTGTAGCATTTTTCTTGATAGAAAAAAAGCCTGGAAACAACCTCAGTGACCCTCAGTTAATCCCGACAGTGCAATATTTGATAGCTATTAAAAGGAATGAGGCAGATCTGTGTGTGATGGCCTAAAAGGATCTCCAAGATATAAGTAAAAAAGCAAAGATGATAAGAATATGTAAAGGATGACCTCATTTGTTTTAAAATACATATGCATATTTATTATGTGTATGTTTGTATATGCATAGCATATAAAATTTCTGGAATAATATACAAGAAGCTATAATTCTGTAATTCCAGGAGCACTACATATGTTTTTTACATTAAACAAATGTAATTGCCCACCTATATAATGAGAAGACTTAAGAGTTTTGGTTGCCAGTCATCTCAAGGTAATCCAAAGTGAATAATTTATTAAGGCTCAAACCAGGCTGATGCCTCCTCAGGCTGCATTAATAGAGGAAGAGTGTCCTGATCAGAAGGGTGACAGTCCTCCTCTCCTTGACACTGGTCACACCATGTCTGGGGCCCCTCATTGGCTCTGGATGCCACCCTCTTAATTGCACAGGAGGCTGCAGGAACTATGGGCAATGGGCCACTGGGATGATGGGCCTGGGAATGGCTGTGGGATACTGCTTGGAGCAGTCACATGGAGGAGCTACTGCCCCAGACCAGGGGAGAGAGGCGGGGCCTTGGTCTCTGCCCCGTGGTGCCCATGAGCTATTTTTGTCCAATTTTCAGACCTGAAAGAGTGTATAATTTATTTCTTCTACCGTTTTGTTCTTTTTATTTCTAATTTACTTTCAACCAAATAGTCCCACTTTCTGCTGTATGTAATAAAAAAAAAGTTGGCAATAACCTAAATATTCAACAGAAGAGAATTATTGAAATACATCACAGTATATCCATGTGATGGAATACAAGGTGGGTGCAATAAAGGCTATTACAGAAATGCATCTATTCACATGAAAAATCTCAATGACTAAGAACATTTGTTTTCTTTCTCGTGGCATTGCATTTTTAAAAATTGTTTTGATTAACACTGAATACGTTCCAATCTTATTTATAACATGTGTAAAGTATAAAGGGTAGCAATAAAACAAACTCCTGTGTACCCACCCATCCTCAAAAGCAGAACCTCCCAGAGCCTGGAGCACCCCTCTCCCTGCTCCTGTCTTCCTCCCACCCACCTCCACCCCATAACCACTCTCCTGATTTGTGGTTTAACATTCCTTTATAATTTTAGCACATCGATTTGATTCCTTAAACAATGTACTGTCTGGTGTGCACTTTTTAAAAACTCTTATAAATAGAACCATAAGTGTATACTTTCTATGACTTGCTTTTCTCCTGCAACATGTTCCTAAAATTTATGTTTCAGGGCATGTAGCTGTCATTCATTTATTTGTACTGATTTTTTTTTTTTTTAATCAATTCTACTGATGATCCCAAGAATGGTTTCCAGCTTTTTGCTATTTTGAACAGTGCTGCTGTGACCATTCTTTTAACTGTCTTGGTACAGGGAGATGCATTTTCCCCCAATTCATCATTTTGACCAACTTGACACCAAGATGGATTTGTTTTTAATAAAATTACTTCTAATCAAATTTTCTGGAGCCCCATGGCAAGGAGATCCAGGGCTGGGGTGGAGGTAGGAGGTATTGGTATCGTTGAGGGGAGTAAGAAGCAGGTTGATCTTGGGGCTGGTGATCCCCTGAGGGAAGGGGGCTAAGGGCCTGTATAGGGAGCCACCCTGGGGGCACAGATGTGGGAAGGTCTTAGGATTCCAGATACCCCCAAACTTACTCCTCCTTGTGCTTCTGCTTGCCAGTTCCTGCCATCCCTTAACTACTGCACTAGTTTCCCATTCAGAGGCATATGCCCCATTCCTGAGGGATTTGTCTCCTCCTTACACCAAGCACAGCTTTATTTTGATTGGAGGGTAGTGGTTGAGAGTGTGCGCTTTTGTATCTCAGTTCTGCCACTTAACCTCTTTAAACTCCAGTTTCCTCATCTTTGTAATAATGATAATTCCAGTACCTAGCTCATGGGGTTGTTGTAAGGACTCAAGGATACAATGCACATGAAGTACTCAGAACTGTGCCTGGCACACAGTGATCACTTAACAAACGATGCTTATTATTCATCTCTCCACCTGACCTGCTCATTCACAGACTAACTGGGAAAGACCTGGCCCCATCCCTTAGAGACCACTCCTCATCCCCTTCTGAAAGGTTGGAACTTTGACAAGAGTCTGAGCTTTCTCTTTTAGGTACCTGCAAACCTTATGTCATTTGAATAAGTCTCTGCAGGACTTGACTTGACTTCAGAGGCATCTGGTACCCCAGCCTGGGACTGATGGTGAAGAGCCTGTCCTGGGCACAGGCTATTGGCCAGGTCCTGGAGACTCACAGCCAGACTCAAGGGTGCGTGGCCTGCAGCCTCACAGTCCCAGAGGACTCCACCGGTGTGGGATCCACCTGACAATCCCCAGTGACTTTCATGACACTTACTCTACAGCACCACCTTGCAGAGCAGTGGTTGGACCCCAAACCTTATACCCCACCCTCCCTCTCAAGGCCCTTGTCCATGAGCTGCTTCTGCAACTAGTGAGCATTTGGCCCACGTTGGGTTCTCAGTGCTTTCTACTGCACAAAAGAGTGGACAATGTTAACCTGCGTGAGGTGTCAGAGAGGAGGCTGGAAGCTGTGGAACAGGCTTTTTAAACCCCAAGTGCATGGGGTTGCTCGCCCACAGGGCTGCCTCAGATTTTGTACAACCCCCGAAGCATCCTCTATGTGTGCGTGCTGTATATGTGTGTGTGTGCGAGTGTGAACTCTTCTAGAAACATGCATTTTGGCACAAGACTTGTGACATAACACATTTCATTTGCTTTGAGGCCCTGCTTTAATCTTAAGTTACAGCCTTGTCAACCAAGGAAGGTCAGAGTGAGAGCCCGGATTCCTTCTGTGTTAAGGGTCTCTTGTGTTCTTTTACTGTAAACAAATAATGCCTTAAATTGTGTCTTGTTTTCTGTTCCTATGGGTGCTATTCATCTGGAAGGCCTGCTCCCTGGGCTCCCTAGGTCACGTCTAGGCCTTGTCGCTGTCATCCCTTCTGAGACAGGACCCAGCTTCAGGACTGTGGACTGGACCACTGGCCTGCTTGCTTCCTGCCATCTCCTCTCCCTGGCAGGGTCTGAAGACCCTTCTCTTCTCATCCACTCCCACAATGCCAAAATGGGAAGTTGTGACATTTTCTCCCAACTTCCTCAGAAGCAGCTAGGAGGCTGCCATGCTCATCGCGAATGGCTGCACAGAAGCTGCTTTGCACCAACCTCTCCCTGCAGGGCAGGGCTTTTGCTCCCATCATCTCTCCCCTTTGCTTCCACTGCCAGGGTGGGGCAAATTGGGAACCCTAATTATGCTGGGAAGCTGAGTGACTCTGAGGCCTTAAGCTACCCCAGTCTTGCCCCCCAAATGTCCCAAATGCAGTCACCAGCAAGTTCTCCATCATCCAAGTCCAAGGGCACAGTTGTTGATGACCATGATGACAAGACAGCAAAGCCCAGCTTTACATTCAGTTAAAAACTCTTCACATGAACAATGTCCTTATCTGTCACCTTTTGTCATATTTTAAAGTGACTTTTATTTTGCACAAATACATTTTTATTTAAATGATGAATAACTCTATCACCATAGTTTTTGTTTTTGTTTTTTTTTTAATTTGGGTGTCCTAATTCTGAAAAGGAATCCCTGAAACAGTTTTCTGAAAGAGACTGAATTTCTGGAGTCCTTATAGCTGTCATGGTTCCAGAGCTCATGCTTCAGACTACCTTAAGATTTTTCTGGGCAAGATGCTTCAAAACAACATCTAAGCCAGTAAACTGGTAAGAGGTCAATTTTAAAACTACCGAAGCATCTATCTCTATATTTTGATTAAATGGTCAAAACTTTTATGACAATTTGAATGAACTGGTGAGGAAAGTAGTTTCCGCCAGGCCTTATTTCATGGTTGATCCTTCCTGTGCTCAATAACTAACTAACCCTTTGCCTTCCAGCAAAGACTAGAATACTTTTACACCAGGAGTAACTCCAGATGGTAAAGTTGACACCTTCGAACTTTGGCCATGGGTGCTTTGCATACCCACCCATATCTGAGCTTCAGATGTGTGCACCTAATTCATGCCAACAACTTACACAAATTAGCATCTTGGGGCTGAATGAAAATGCCAAATACTTCAGACACTTCTGACCAGAACCATGCAGTGTTAACACTTTAGTCTACATTGACTCTAATTCTACTGATTAACTTTAAGAAGTCTTAACTTTGAATGAAAGTGCAAGACTGAAACATCAGCTATTTATTTTCCTTTGATTTCTCCACTTTTCACATTGTCCTGGTTTTTCTTACATGAAATATTATGGATGCCAATCCAAAAGTCTTCAGAATCATATAATGTTCTCCCTTTTACACATTTTTCTTTTTTTCTCCAATGTTTTCTTCTGGACTTAATTTGAATAGCACAATCACAATTATTTTCAAAGTGTTCAGTCTTCTCACTAACTCAGACTGATCCCATCTCTTCTTTGAGAAACATTCTTAGTTTGGAATCTTGAAAAATCTGTTTAGACCTTTTGAAAAGGTCTTTTAGAACCCGTAAGAACCTTGAACACACCAGAAGAGTAATGGAAACGAAGGTGAAATATATTTAGTTCTCCAAGAGAGATCAGGGCCAAGCAGGTGAGTGTGTTAAAGGTCTTTCCAGTGTTGGTGTGTCTCTCAAGCTGCAGATGAGGAAGACTGCAAAGCCCGGGATAGAAGGGATCAGGCACAAGCCACAAAGAAGGAAAGTTCATGGGTGGATTCTCACCCTGGTGGGAAACATTTCTGTTTTTTGCTCCTTGACGGTCCATATTATACAAATGTTTGTGAAACCATGGAAAGTGAAATGTCTTATATGCATATGCTGTATCTGTTTTTCTTTTAAGCAAATAGATCATAACCCCCAAAAATGAAAATTGTAGAATACTCTAGTATGATGTCCCAAGAATAGCTCACTCACCTCTCCCTGGGAATTGACTCTTTTGCCCCCTTGGTTGAACGCATTTTGTAACTCAAGGTCAGCCAAGTGCATTCTGGCAACTGAAATACTTCATGTAGGATTGATTTCGTGGAGAGCAGTAGAAATACTGTTCTGAGTATCCCCAGTGAGAGAGTACAGCCTCCATTCCTTTCCATGACTGGAAGCCCCTTAATCACCCTGTCAATCTGTAGACCTTGAGGAGAAAGATACTTGAAGGGATTCTGTTTAGGAGAGAGCCCATTTTCTTGCCAATTGAATTTATAAAGCATTTTTTCTGACCAAGCTGGACAATATTTGTTCCATTATCTTCCTCCTACCTCCCAAGCCCAAGTTGGGATACCAAGAGGTGTATCTTTAGAATGCCATTTTTTCAGGTGGAAAATGGTCCATGAAAATGGGAAGCCATTTGCAAGCAGTCTATTTTCATCCCACAGGTAAAGTGCAGAGCTCTGTGCCCATATCACTAATTCTTCTAACCACCAGGTGAACATTGCCAAAAACTCTGCCTAGCTTTTGTATGTGTGTCTCCATAAATGATTTTAATCGGTCCTACATCATGTCAACACGTGTGATTGCATGTTAAAAAAAAAACCTGCAAGATTCCCTTTGAAATAACAAATGCTCTGCACAAAACCATCCATGCATTCATTACATTCCTAGTGAGTGCTTCCTATGTGCCAGGCTCTACCAGAGATATAAATGGCTGAAAACAGACCTGATCCCTGCCTTCATGGCGCTGACCACCGAATGAGCAATGTTCACTCCACGCATTTCTTCTGGCAAGACCTGCCTCTCCTAGCATTGGGTACAAATCTTGTGCACAGATTCCTCCGGAAAGGCTTCAAAAGGCTCAACAGACTAAATAGCCTCTATCTGCGAGTTCAGTTGAGATGAAGACTAGACGAAGTTGCTGTCCTAGAGGCTGACTGGCCCAGAACAGCCAGGCACAGAACGATGGTTGAGTACACTGAGGACTCCAAGGTGGGATGAGAGCAGGGTCAGAATGTTCATAGTATGTACTTCATAGTTTGTTTTTTAAATTTATTTCAATGTAAAATAGAAGTACAGCATGCATTAGTGCAATAGCTGCATTTTCTTGGGTGTTGAGAACTTGTACTATGGACTTTAGACCACATCACAGCCCTATGCTGCACAGACAGCCCCAAAATCCCTGCTCACAGCCACAACGCAATGGATCATCTATCCGTTTTATAACCCTTAATCTCTCTATCCATTTCTGAATGACTGTGACCATTCAGTAATAAAACAATAGTAATTAATTAGTATAGTATAATCTTGAATAAATTTCGTGCCAAAATGCATGGTTTTCCACTTAGCATTCAAAATGTTGCATAGAGAATAGTTTTCAATTTCTTATGTATTCTTCAAAGTGAGTTGAAAATCAGTTTCTACATTTTAATTTGTTTCTTGTTAAACCTGTTGCAGTCTCCTGGGCTTTTTTTTTTTTTTTTTTCCAGCAGGCCCCTGCATGCAGTTGTGCAAAGACTTTCTCTAATTCTTGTGAATTGTCTCACCCGCAATAACTACTGAACAGCAACCCCCTGTGGGATTCTTTAGATTTTTGGTGAAGTATTTTGTTACCTCAGTCTTGTATCAAGTTGCTGTATTTTTCAGCTTGTTACACTGATAATCGTTTCACTAATTAAATACTTTAATGTACAAACATCTTTGTTTACTTTGAAATTAAATGTTTTCCAATGAATATTGCTGAATTTATTGAAGTCACATTCATTCACTTAGCCAACAGTTGCTATGTGAGATACAGATATGAAGGAAATGTGGCTGTGAAAGAGACATGGGGACCATAATGAGGCATGGGGCACTCAGAGCCCAGCTAAGAAGTGAGTAAAACATAAATGACATATAGGCGCAGTGCCCTCAGGAAGGGACAGATGCTGTGGACACTCTAGAGAGGCTTTAGAGGACATGTGGAGATCAGGTTCAGAGCTTGCACAATACGTGGGTCAGAGGAGGCAGGAAACAAAGGAGAAAGAGCAGGATGAAGTTGGGAGAAAGTAGACAACCCAGTCTTACTGAGTAAAGGGTTTGGGCGAGTAATAGGATGTAAATGTGGAAAGATATGCTGACAGGAGTTGATGTTAGGCAAAAAAACAAACAAAAAACAAACCCACTCTATATTGCTTAAGAAAAAAAGGGAGAATATATTACAAGGGTGTCTCACGGAAACCGGAGGGGAGGACCAAAGTGGGTTCTCAAGAGGGGCTGGAATAAGACACTGAAAGTCCTCATCAGCTGAGGCAGCCATTCCACATCTTTATCCAGGGCTCCCAAGGTCTCCTCTCGGGTTATCCGTTTCATTCTCCCCAGACTGGCTTCTCTGCTTGAAGGTGTAGCAGCAAGGAAGTCCAGGCCTTAGGAAGGAAGCATCTGAAGTCACGGAGGGAGTGTATGCCAGGGAGTGACATGATCCAAGTTGATCATGGGAACCCCGGCCCAGCCCGCCTCAGTTTCCTAGTCAATGCCTTTTAAAGCCGCAGCGATCGATTCTCCTAGCATACTCCCACACACTCCTGCAGGTTCTGCGCCACCGTCCCAGTTCCAGGTCAGCATTGCCCCTCCTTCCCTAGCTGTGGCAAAGCCCTGCCTGCAGAGGTGGCCTGTAGCTAACCTCCTCGTGATTTAGATGGCACAGAGACGCCCAGCTTTGCTCAGATTGGGTCGCTGCCCTCAGCCCCCATGCAATCAAAGGCTCTGAGACGGACTTGGGGAAAAGGTGAGGAGAGGATTGAGGGGTCACTTCCGAAGTCAAGACTTGAACCCACAACTAGCAGTCTGTAAAGCTCCAACCCGTCAGCCTCACTGCGTCAGCGCCACAAATGGCCACCAGGAGACAGCAGTACCTTCCCTTGCTGGATGTGGAGATCCTCGAGCAAACGCAGACTTTACCGAGGAAGTCTTAGCCACCAGTACCGCCACGGTACACCGGCGCGGAGGGCTGAAGTCAGCGAGCCAGCAGAGGTGAAAAGATCAGGCGGCCGTGGGCGGGGCCATGTGGTGTGGGCGGGGCCTGACCGCGGGCTGAGCCGGAGAGGGGCGCTGCTGTGGGTGCTGTCGGCCGGAGAGTGGACGGGCCTGGGCCCAGGCTGGAGGTTTAGGAGAGAAGAGGCGGGGCTTTAGTGGGCGGGGTCATGCCTGTGGGCGGGACATTAGGAAGGGCGGCCCCAGAAGGGGGCGATGGAAACACAAGGGGCCTGGAGGAGCTGAGGTGACGAGGGGTAAGGCCATGACGGGCTCGAGAAAACAGAACCTTTAGGTAAGAGCGGGATCCGCCCGGGAGCTCAGTAGGGGTAGGTGGGCCGGGACCTGCTGCTCCGTGCTGACGGGCACGGACCGGGAGAGACGGGGCCGTGGACCGTACAGAGCTGAGGACGGGTTGGGCGCTTTGGGCCCTGCGCCCGGCAGAGGTGCGAAGAGTCGAGCAGGGGAAACCTGGCGGAACTGGCACGGGAGGGGCGTGGCTGGAGCACGAGGCCGGGCGGGAGCCGGGCCTCGATCCCGGCGGAGGGGCGTGGGGCGCGCTGGGCTGGGGCTCGGGGCGGGGCCGGATCGGGGAGGCGGGGCTTGGGCCGGCTGGAGGGGCGCGGGGCGGGGCGTGGGCTGCGGCGCGCGAGCCGAGAGGCAGCCGAGCCCCGCCGAGGCACGAGCCCACCCGAGTGCGCCCGAGCCCGCGGCCCCCGCCCGGGGCGATGGAGCTGGAGTCCGGCGGGGCAGCCGCTGCGCTCCTGCGGCAGAAGAGGGCAGCGCTGCGACGCAGGGGGTGCAGCTTCGAGAGCCCCAGGTACCGGGGAGGGGTGCGGCTGGGAGGGACAGAAGAGGGGAGCCGGCCACGTGGGGGTGGGGGTGGCGGTCTGAGGAGACAGAGGATGGCGCGGCCGTAGGGTGGGAAGGGATCGGTGGAGGGTCTGAGGGGGATCGGGCGAGGAAGCCTGGGCCGATGGGCGGGGGTCTGAGGCGGGCGAGGCGGCCCAAGCGGGAGGTGGGGGAGCAGGATCGCCTCAGATAAAAACCCGTCGAGCGCTGGGAAGCCAGACCCCGAGGAGAAGTCGTCCATCCGTCGGTCCTGTGGCGGGCTCCGAGCAAACCCTGTGTCTCTAAGCTGCTTACAGGCTGTGAAGACTGCGCCGTGCCCGCTGCTTGTAAATATCCAAGGCCAAGGTCGAGAACTAGCCCCCTCAGGTCCAGGGGAGGTCTCCTTTCTCCTTGGAGCCTCTCTGGCAGTTCTGCGCTACCCCAGAGCCGAGGCTGCCTCCGCCGGCCCCGCCCTCTCCCCCACCTGCAGGGCTGCCTCCTGCCGGTCTTCCTCGCGGACGCGTCTCCTGTGCCTGGGATGCGGGTGCGCTCCTCTTTCCCCACTCCTTAGACCCTCAGTTCTCTCCTCTTTGAAACCTTGCCTCACAGACGCGTCTTCCACTGCGGGGCTTGGTGCCCCTCCTGCTCCGCCAGACTCATGCCTTCAGGGCGCAATTTCTTAACTTGAGTGGATTCTCCAGCTTCAGCATCGCTGAAGTCTGTCCTGTCATTTTTCCAGGCTCCTGCTGTCTCCTAGATGACTCCAGCAGCCTCTTTATTCTTACACCTCTTAAATCCACATCCCAACTGGCCGCTGAAGGGATCTCACCAAAACCCTGGGGCCGTCCCTCTCTGCTGGTTAAACCCCTTGAAGAGCACTCAGTCTCCCACAGCAGTGATGAGGGCTGGCGTGGGAGCCAAGGGAGCCAAGGAAAAGACGAGGTGGGATTCTGGCCCTCACTGAGGCAGAAAGGCGGGCTCAACTGCTAGGATGTCAAATCAACAAACCAGGATCCTTAATGTGAGGGGTGAGGCCCTTATCTCTTCACCCTCAGCTCTTGGCATACCTTTCCTCACCTTTGGTGTTCCAGCAATATTGGATGAGAGTGTAAGCATCATGAGGACAGAGACCATGGCTGTCCTGTTCATTGCTGTACCCCAGAACCTGGCTAAGGGTCTGGCCCATCAGAGACACTTACTGTCTGTTGAATGAATAAATGCCTAACCAGATGGTAATTCCTCCCTTTTGCTTTGCTGTGTCTTGTCTGTGCCTTTACTCATATCATGCTCTTTTCTCTGCTTAGAATGTTCTTTCCTTTATTCCTTGGATAATGGCTACCCCTCCTTTTCTGGGAAGCCTTCGCTGAACCCCATGCTGAGCTCTGAGCTGTATCAACAGTCAATGTGTATATGTGTTATTCCACGTATTATTGTGTATAATTACCTGGATAATATGTCTCCCCCACTGGATTGGAAGAACCAAAAAAATATGGCCTCTGTCCTTCACTTAATATACTGTAAGAATTGTCTCACATTCTTAAACATTTCTTAGGAAAACTTTTAAATTGTCAAATGGATAGATTACGATTTATTTAACCCAACCTTTTTTTTTGGACTTACAGTTTATTTCTGGTTTTTCATTCTTACTAAAGATGTAGTGAATCCATGTGCATAAGTCTATATATGCAGAGATAATAATTTCTTTAGGATAAAGTCATAAAAGTGATGGGAATAATTGGATCAAAGAAAATGAACGTTTTAAAGCCTTTTGAAGCATAATGCCAAATTGTACACCAGAAAAGTTTTACCAATTTACCATTCCTCCAAGAGCGTTCACACACATGCCTATTTCTTCCCACCCTCAACATTGGAGATTATCATTTATAAACATTTGCCAAAGTGGTACCTTAATTTAATTTGAATTTGTTTAGTAATGAGGTGAAACCTTTTATTTTTATTCATAATTTATATTTTTTCTTTATATGAAATATATGCATATACTTTATCTATTTTTCCTTTAGAATATATATCTTTTCCTTATTGAATTGAAGCACTTTGTTTATTAAAGGAATTAACTTTATATCAAATGTATAGCAAGTATTTTTTCCAATTCGTTATTTGCCTTTTAACTTCCTTTATAGTGTTATTTGATAAAGTTTTTGTTGTTGTTTTATTTAGTCAAATCTGTGAGACTTCCCTAAGTTAGATAAATATTCACCTACAATTTCTCCTGTTACTTTTGTTGCTTTAAAAAAAAATTACCTCTTTAATCCAGTGATTCTGAACCATGGCTATGCATCAGAATCACCTGTGGAACATCTTACCATACAGGTGTGTGGGCTCGTACCACAGGCCTTTTGATCCAGAAAGTTCAGGGTGGTGCTGGAGTGTGTTCAAAAAGCTCTGTGGGTGATTATGATGGGCAACCAGGGTAAAAGCCTCTGCCTCCTCTGCAAGCATTTTGTCAGGTTAGCCTCTCTTACTCCAAAATCCCCAATTACGTTTCATTTCTTATTGTATCACGTTTAAATGTCACTGCTTCATGTTTAGAACCTTTAGAATCTGGTTTAACCATATCTGCCCAATCATCTTGTTGGTATTACTTTCAGGATGGTGACCTTGTGTGACTCTCTTTACTAAAGTTCCCACGTCAGCTCTGTAACTGGTGTGCAGACACAGCAAGCTAATGAAAGTAAAGGAGCAAAGACTAGCCCAGGTACTAGGCATTCTGGCAGGTGACAATGGAAAAGACTAGCTGGGAAACCTGGAGGGGCAGCATGACTGCAGGCAGTAGGGCAAGATGCTTATGCCATTAAACTGCCTGCCCTAGATGTGTTTGCTATCATTCTTTTGTAAGGCAGTATCAGATAGTGGTCAAGAACAAGGATTTTGGAGTGAGATAGATGTAGGTTCAAGTTTCTGTCCTTTCACTTACCAGATGTGTGAATTTGGACAAGTTGTTTAACCCTCTGAACCTCAATTAACTCATTTGTAAAATGACAGAAACACCTATCTCACAGTGTTGATGTGAGCTTTGATGAACTACTTATGCAAAGTGCTAAAAACAATATCTGGTATAAGCATTAAAAAATAGTAACTGCTATGAACAAAAATGTTTAACATTTATATGAAAGTTCTCATCCCTCCCCCTGCCTTACTAAAATTCTACCTTCGTCCGTTTTGTTTCTCTTCTCCCCTGCCCTCAGGGGATGGTCCTGCCTTTCTCCTTTGCATTTTTAAGTTTAAGATTTAGAAAGAGAGGGAGGGAAGAGAAGAAGAGGTACATAGGCACTGGTTAGAATTGGCTGAGAAAAAACTTTTAGGGGATGTTAAGAGGTGAGAGATACAGAAACACCTATTTTGTATGAGGGAGGCTAATACGCAGGTAAAAGGGATTTTAAGAAATCTTGTCTTTTGTCCCTTTGTGGTTATCAAGAAATACAATTAATGAACCTGAGTTACTTTTAAGTTATCCTTTGATTGCTGAGCTGTGTGCTTTTGGCCAAATTCCTTGCTGTAAGCCACAGCATTAACAGAGTTACATATTAGTAGGATTGAATTTTTCAAGGCAAATCCTAAAGATCAAAGAATCTCAACGTTGGAGGTCTTCCCTCAGGAAGGCAAAGAGGGCTGAGTACTCCAGGTTTACATTCTACTAATGTACAATCCCAGCAGAAAGTGTCTCTTTCTCACCGTCCCAGCACATGTCCCAGGCTTGGGGTTCTATGCTCATCCCTAAACAAATCTTTTGTCCAATAGGGAGTGAAGCATGCTGATTGGTTGGGCCTGGGTCTTGTGTCCAACTCAGAATTGAGGGGTTAGATCAGTTCCATCCAGGGGGACCAAAAATTAGTGAATTCCCAAAAGGAAGGGGTATGGATACTGGGTCATCCAAAAAACAAACAAACAATAAAACCAAATTGTCATTGCATCTGGAAAGCTTGTTCAAAATACAAGTGCCCAGACCCACCCCAGAATCACATAATTAGGGTGTTTTGTTTTGTTTTTTGCTCTAGTTGTAAAATAACTCACCTAGTTATATAATTTGTGGTTACTAAGTTTAGTTGTAGTGGGTGTGGAGTCCTACCATAGACAGAAGATTTTGAATTACAAACGGTAACATCTTTTCTACTTTCCCCAATATGGCTTCCAGCATGGTACATAGTAGCTACCTTATTAGTGAGAACAAATTTGATGCCAAGACAAATGCTTTCTTGTTCCTGGATATTGCCCTTCAGGGCGAGATAAGTTCAGAAAAGAACGATTGTCCATTATGCATTGAGTTGCCTTCTCTCCTTCTTAAGTTTTTCCTGACTCTTAGATGTATCTTTTTTTTTTTTTTTTTCCCCCAGGAGACTTATTTTTCCAGGTAGTTTTGTAAACAAGTATTTTAATGTGAGCTCTCATATTCTTAATTCCTCTATATTTATGTTCTTTTTGTTTATGCCAGACTCTTAAGTATTTAATCACAAATAAATCTGCCTCTGTCAGTTTTCTTTTGGAAAAACAGCAGTCTTCCTAGGAAAGACTATTAAGAACTGTCTTGTATTGGGTTGACATAATAGGCTCTTAGGGCCAACAGAAGAAAATTAATTTTCATGTTATGGCTGTTCCCCTAAGAGAAGGAAAAGAACAGTTTTTATTATTCACTAAGATTTTAAGTTAATGCAAACCAGCTTCCTTTCTTGGAGGAAATTAGTTTTGCTTTAGAAGGTTAATATGATAAATTATGTTTGGTTGTCTGGTTTCCAAACTTGAGGCTCTGAAGAGAGATGAAGTCTGACAGACAATGCTGTAGAAAAATTATAAAAGGATTAGCCTATAAAGTGAGACTCACTGCTTCTTTTCCTGGGGAAAATTTTCTAAAGCAGCATGTATATGTAGAGATATGGGAAAATACGAACCACACATCTAGGATCTTAGAGGACAGAGGACAGTAAGCAAATATGAATTAGCAATAAGTATGGCTGCCCGAAGAGATATATGTAGAAGAGTGTTCACTGCAGGATTGTTTGTAAACATTAAAAAAAAAACCATCCATCAAGAGTGTAATCAATATAATACTATGCATCTGTTCAAGAGATTGATGTGGAAATATATTTCTGACTTGGAAGTGACTTCTTCTGGTAATAACAAATGTATAGAAATACATATGTAGTTTAAAATTTTTCTAGTAGCCATATTTTAAAAAGCTAAAAGAAACAGGTGAAATTAATTTTAATAATTTATATTATTTGGTTCATTATATCTAAAACATTATCATTTCAGCATGTTATCAATATAAAATATTGTAGAGATAGTTTACATTTTTTATCCTGGCTTTGAAGTCTGGTGTATATTTTACGTTTACAGCACATTTCAATTCAGACTAGCCACATTTTTTAAAGTGCTCAATTGCCACATGTGGTTGGTGGCTACCTTATTGGACAGTGTAGCTATGGATTCTCAGGCAGGAAATGTTATAAACAATGCACCAAGTGTTATTTGTTTTCTGTTTTTTAAATGTGACTGTGAATCACGGTGAAATAGGGAAAGGTGAAAAATTTGTGAGAGGAAAACAAACAGGACTATCAGGAGAGGAGACTTTGAGAAAAGGGAATCAATAAATAAACTTTATCAGCCAGGAAAGGTGACTGTGATTTGGTGGACTTTGACTAACTGTTCATATAAATCTCAAGTAAAATTTAGATGAGGCTTAATGTGATTTAAAAAATTTATTTTGGAAAAGCAAGATTATTATAAATAAATAGTCATATAAAAACAGAAAGAGGGAGTGATTTTATGTGTCAAATGCTGCTGATGGGTCAAGCAAAATGAAGAACTGAGAATTGACCATTGAGCTTAGCATCATCTGGGTAATTGGTGGCCTTTGACAAGAGCTGTTTTGTTAGAGTAGTGAGGAGGAAAGTCTCACTGGACTGGCCTCAATAGATAGTGGATGGAGAACAATCAAACAATGGATATAGTCTTTGCTGGGGTGGGGGGATGTAAGTTGAAAATCTGTTCTTTTGTTTTCTTTGCTTTTGTTTTTTAAAGATGTTTATATCTGACAGCAATGCTCTTGTAAAGAAAAAGACTTCATTTCTGGGAGTGGGGGTGGGGAGGGATTTATTTGCATAGGGGGTATAGTAGCTGCCTTCCCACATTTGAAAGAGTGCCATATAAAAAAAGAATTAGGCCCACTCTATACAGTCCCCACCTAGACCTAAAATAACAATAGGTATAAGCAATAAGAAAACAGATTGGACTCAATACATGAAAGGACATTCCAGTAGTTAGTGCTGCCCAAAGGTAGGATGGCTTACTTTAGGATGCAGTAAAATATTTATTACCAGAGTTGTTAAAGCCTCAATGAGTTAGACTAGTGTTTCTCAACTATTTTGTGTTTTCAGTATACTTTTGGATACAATAATTTTTGGTAGCACACTTGAAAGGAAACTTGAAAGGACTCAAAACAATGTTAAGCAGGTCAGCAATAGTGATAGCACAATAGTGAATCACAATCCAATATAACCAGTGGCCTTAGAAGCACCCACAATAAGTGTGTTGTTATTTTGGTTGCCCTTCAGCACCTCTTTGGTGTTTGAATAAAAATGTTTAATGTTTTGGGTAATCTCTCTTTCATGCTCAAAAGGCAACATTTCTATATATTTTAATAAAAATACACAAGCTCCTTTTGTTGCCCACCAGACATTATATCATAACTCCTACCAAAAGAAAGTTGTGTTCTACTCTGCACTCTGCACAGGATTAGTAACTGTTGATTTCAAAATCCAGTCTGACAAATAACACTGTAAAAGGTTCATCAGTTAATAATCTGTTACAGACAACAGAATCCACTCTACCTAGTAGAGACGGATTTAATACTGTCACAGAGAATTAAGTGCTTACAAAATTGTTGGAAGGGCAGGAAAGCAGATTCTAGTTTGAGGTCCCAAGAATAATTCCTTGTCCCCAGAACCACTCCCCTCTTCTGTGATCAGGAAAGCTGCCAATTCTATAACAAGACGTTGAGCAACCAAGAAGCAAGAAGATGCTGCCACCTTGGGTAACTATGGAACCGTGCTACAAACTCTGTCTTGATCTCAGAAGCTGCCACTGCTGCTTCAGGAGGCTGTAGAATCAAGAAGCTGCTGTAACCAGAACCATACCACCTCTGTTATGATTGGCAAAAACAAAATGATGCCCTGTATTCTCTCCCTCATCCTCCCTGGCTGGCTTAATTCCAAATCAGAGTGTTTCCTAGATGTATCTGATTTGTCCAGAACTCTAACTTCAAAATATTTTAATAAATGTAAGTTTTCAAAATTTTTTCACACAAGAAGGGGATTGAAATGGATATTGAGAAAAGGGGTTAAAAAGGATACTAAACAAATCATTTCATAATATCTGCCTCAAATATGTTATTAATTATGCATACATAATGTTAGTGGCACATTAGTGAAAGGTTCCCTGTTTACTGGTGTGCTGCTGCCTTTTGGCACACCAATCTTGGGAGCCACTTTATTGGGTGATGTGGTGGTTAGTCTTATGTGTCAATTTGGCTAGGCTAAAGTACTCAGTAATTTAATCAAACACTTGTTGTAAAGGTATTTTGTAGATGTGGTTAATATCTATAATCAGTTGGCTTTAAGTAAAGAAGTTTACCCTTGATAATATGAATGGGTCTCATCAAATCAGTTGAAGACCTTAAGAGCAAAAATTGAGGCTTTCTAGAGAAGAAATTCTGCCTCAAGACTGCAGCATAAAATCCTGCCTGAGTTTCTAGCCTATGCTACAAATTTCAGACTTACCAATTCCTTACAATAAATCTATCTCTATCTCTATCTCCATCTCTATCTCTACCTCTACCTCTGTCTCTGTCTCTACCTATCTATCCATCCATCCATCCATCCATCCATCCATCCATCCATCCTTTTGGTTCTCTGGAGAACCCTGACTGATATAGATATTGGTACCAAGAGTAGTTCTAGAGGAACAGAATCTTAAGAATGAGTTTGGTTCTTGGGTTTCTGAAATTGGTTCTGTGATTTGATTAGATTTAGAGGCACTATATTAATGGCTCTATTTCCAATAGTAAAGAAGGCACTAATAGTCCATGGTGTGTTGTGTCAATAGCAGTACACAAAATATCACCATTGAATACTCCTAATAAAATAATTTTGAGGCAAGGTTCTGGGTGACCATGTATTTGATACCTTAGAATATTTTGTCAAACTTCTGAGTATAATGAGATTGGCTGGTTACTCCTAACTGCACAGGAGAAATGGGGAAAGAAAAGGATGACCTCAGGGCTTCAAATTCCCAGCTTAAGAGCCATATAAATGACCTGAAAGCCATGTCTGCCCTGAAAGAAAGCCTTATCTCCTGTAATTGTAGAGCTGAGATTTCTGAAAACCAAACCCAGAATCTCATCCTCTGAGTGGCCAGATTATAGCATGGATTGAATTCTCAATCTCACAGGATGTCTGCTGTTAAAGTAAGGGCATTTCTTGGGAAGGAATACAATCCTGAAAATTTTAATAGGAACATATGGGCAGATCCTGATGAAGCTGAGGACATTGGACCAATAAATTCTACTGAGTCTTTGCCAGTAGAAACAATCCTGCCACTTTGTCTGAAGAGTTTAACCTTGCTTTCCATAAGAAACCTTTTATGGCTTCCCCTAAGGCAGATGCCTTGCATGACACTGCTGATTCTCCTTAGTACCTACCTCTACCATCTGTCTTTGCTTTTACACCTGTAACTAGTCCCAGCAGTCCTCAAAAGTTTACATAGAAATTGTGATCCATGAGCAGGTGTGCTGTACTCCAAAAGAACTGCATGATTTTCCCAATTTATACAAACATAAATCTGGGGAGTAACTATGGGAATGGATATTAAGGATGTGAGATATTTTTGGATAAAGGTGGAAAGAACATCAAGTTGAATCAGGCCAAATTTATTGATATGGGCCTAAAAGGTGTCCTATATTAAATAAAGTTGAAATGCCAAAATTGCCTTGGTATACTTTAAAGGAAGATATTCAAAGGTTTAGGGAAATTGAAATGTTAGAGTGGATTTATCGTGTAAGACCTGGAGGATCCAGAGGACGCTCTTTTCATCATGGCTGTGAGAAATAAATGTGTGAGAGGAGCCCCACCATCCTTGAAGAGCTCTGTGGTTGCTCTTCTCTGTAGGTCAGGAATTACAATAGAAACTGCTGCCACAGAATTGGGATCCTTAAATGCAATGGGAATAGTAGGATCCTGAGGTGGCAGGGGCCAAGTGGTGGCATTTAATCACCAAAGACGAGGTGCGAATGGGTGTCATAATAGACAACAGCATCAAAGCAGTAATCAGAATAATCTGGCTTGTAGAGACCTATAATGTTGATCATGGTGTCTCACTAAATTCTTACTTGATTTGTGTGATGGTTAAGCTCGTGTCAACTTGGCCAGGTTATGGTGTCCAGTTGTTTGGACAAGCAAGGACTGGCCTGTTTGTTACTGTGAGGCTATTTCATGGATGTAAATCATCAGTAAGTTGATTGCATCTAAAGCAGATTAATATTTTCAATCAACTGAGGAGATTGCCTTCAAGAATGAGAGAAGTCTCGTCCAACCAGTTGAAATCCTTAAAAGGAGAAGTGATTTCAGCAGTCAGAAGGGAGAATTTCCATCTCTGTTTCAGCCAACCTTCTTCTCCTGGGGAATTCATTAATAACCTATACCTGAGTTCCCAGCTTGTAGCCTGTCCTGTGGAATTTGGGCTTGCCCATCCCCATAGTTGCATAAGCCAATTCCTATTTTTAAAAATCTCATAATATTTACATTATATATATATATCTCGTGTTGGTCCTGTTTCTCTAAAGAACCTTGACTAATACAATTTGTGTAAGCAGTAGAGTTTTAAGGCAAGTGAACTGGAGTCTAACTTGAATCACAAAAAGCATAGTCACAGCCCCTCGATCAGTTCAGACTTGAGTCATTTTACAGACTCAGAACTCCTTGAATGAAAGGGAGACTGAGTCCCCTTGATGAAGAACTCCACTGTACTGCCCCAAATTTATACTCTTAATCTTCTTCCCAGCCTTCCCCAAAGGCACCTATATCCTTTTACCAGGGTGACTGTGCATTGGGGAAAAGGAAATAACCAGACTTTTGGGGGAATACTGGACACTTACTCTGATCTGATACTGATTCCAAGAGCCCCAAAACATCACTTTAGTTTACCAGTCAGAGTAGGGGCTTATGGAGATCAGGGAACCAATGGAATTTTAGCTCAGGTCCATCTCACAGTGGGTCCAGTGGGTCTCCGTTTAACCCATCCTGTGGTTATTTCCCCAGTTCCAGAATGCATAATTGAAATAGACATACTCAGCCTTGACCCACATCGGTTCCCTGACCTGTGAAGCAAGGGCTATTTTCGTAGAAAAGGCCAAATGGAAGCCACTAGAATTGCCTCTACCTAGGAAAATACAAATCAAAATCAATACCACATGCCTAGAGGGATTACAAAGATTAGTGCCACCATCAAGTACTTGAAAGATGCAGGGGTGGTGATTCCCACCACATCCCCATTCAAGTCACCTTTTTGGTCTGTGCAGAAAACATCTGGACGTTGGAGAATGACAGTGGATTATCATAAACTTAACAAGGTAGTGATTCCAATTGCAACTGCTGTTTCAGATGTGGTATCATTGCTTGAACAAATTAATACATCCCTGGTACCTGATATATGGCTATTGATCTGGCAAATGTTTTTTCTTGATACCTGTTAGTAAAGACCACCAGAAGCAGTTTGTGGTCAGCTGGCCCTATGTCAAACTTTAGTCCACAGGGAACTTGATTGCCTTTCCCTTCCACAAGACATCACACTGGTCCCTTACATTGAAGACTTTTTGCTGATGGGACCTAGTTAGCAAAAAGTAGCAACTACTGTAGACTTACTTGTGTGTCAGGGGATGGGAAATTGATAAAACTTCAGGGGCTTCTACCTCAGTGAGATTTCTAGGGATCCAGTGGTATGGGCCATGTCTAGAATCCCTTTTAAGGTAAAGGATAAGTTGTTGCATCTGGTCCTTGCCACAACCAAAAAAGCAGCACAGTGTTTAGTGGGCTTCTTTGGATTTTGGAGGCAACATGTTCCTTATTTGGGTGTGTTACTCCAGCCCATTTACTAAGTGACCCAAAAGGCTGCTAGTTT
Source organism: Cabassous unicinctus (assembly GCA_029593785.1). NCBI lineage: Eukaryota > Metazoa > Chordata > Mammalia > Cingulata > Chlamyphoridae > Cabassous > Cabassous unicinctus. The sequence goes on from JAQZBX010039745.1 coordinate 21,508, forward strand.
TGAGTAGGATCCAGAAAAAGAGGAGGCTCTGCAAAAACATCCAGACTCCTGTGCCATGTGGGCCATAGGATCCAGCAGATCCAATGATGCTTGTTATCAGTGACAAATAAAGATGTTTTTTAGAGCCTTTGGCAGCCCCTACAGGTGAATCACAGTGCAGACCCTTAGGATTTTGGAGCAAAGTCCTGTCATGCTCTGCTGATAACTACTCTCCTTTTGAGAAACAGCCTTTGGCTATCTACTAGGCCTTAGTAGAGACTGATTGCTTAACCATGGGCCACCATGTTACCAGGTGACCTGAGCTGCCTTTCATGAAATGGATGTTATCTGACCCACTATGCCATAAAGTTAGGTGTGTACAGTTTCACTCCATCATCAAATGGAAGTGGTATATAAGAGATCAGACTTGAGCAGGCCCTGAAGACACAAATAAGTTATGTGATGAATTGGCCAAAATGCCCATGGCCTCTTCTCTGCTACATTGTCTTCTCCTTCCTAGTCCACACCTATAGCCTCATCAGTTGACTGAAGAAGAGAAAACTAGAGCCTGCTTTACAGATGGTTCTACACAATGTGCAGGCACTACCCAATATTGGATAGCTATAGCACTACAGCCTCTTTTTGAAACAGCCCTGAAGGACAGCATTAAAAGGAAATCCCCCAGTGGCAGAACTTTCATCAGTACAACTGGTTGTTCCTTTTGCTTGGAAGTAGAAATGGACAGAGGTATACCAATTCATGGACTGTGGCCAATGATTTGCCTGGATGGTCAGGGACTCGGAAGGAACATGATTAAAAATTGATGACAAGGAGGTCTGGGGAAGAGGTATGTGGATAGACTTCTCTGAATGGGCAAAATATGTGAAGATATTTGTGGCCTTTGTGAATGCTCACCAAAGGGTGACCTCAGCAGAGGAGAATTTTAATAATCAGGTGGATAAGATGACATATTTTGTCTTTTACCACCAGCCACTCCTGTCATTGCCCAGTGGGCTCATGAACAAAAGTGGCCATAGCAGCAGGGATGGAAGTTGTACTTGGGTTCCATAGCATATGACTTTCACTCACCTATCGTCACTGCTACAGCCCAATCTCCTAGCAGCAGAGACCAATACTGAGTATTGGTGATGAGCCAGCTACCTGGTGGCAGGTTGATTACATTGAACCACTTCCATCATGGAAGGGGCAACATTTTGTTCTCAATGGAAGAGACCCTTACTTTTATTTGCCTTTCCTGCATGCAGTTCTTCTGTGAAAACTATTATGCAAAGACTTACAGAATGCCTTATCCACTGTCATGGTATTCCATACAGCATTGCTTCTTCACAGCAAATAAAGTGTGGCAGTGGGTCCATGCCCATGTTCTCCACCATCCTGAGGCAACTGGCTTGATTAAATGGTGGGATGGCCT